>CALZFC010000045.1:1067500-1115000 GCA_945643635.1 Allodiplogaster sudhausi | reverse complement strand
CAGATATGTATTTACATACTACATCCACGTGTTACCTATATACACACATAAGGCTAATAAAAAGTTCCTTTTTCTTAGGCTACTTTATCTGCATATGAAATAATAATATGCAAATTTCAAAAAACTTTGTATTAATTCATGTGGAAAATTGGATGTGCCGAGTGAAGATTGTTCGTCGTGGACGTGATTGGAGTGCATGTTGACGAATAAAATGCATTTCAACAAGGGCGACTCGAGTAACACGACAATATTTATTAACGGCAAATCAATTAAATAGAAGAATTAAACTGATGAGAAGAAGAGAAGACTGAAGCAATGATATGGCTACTCTTAATGAGAAGCAATGATGATAGAGCTACTCTAAAAGAGTAGTAATGATGATGGGGAAGCGAGGTTGAATAATTGGCCTTAAGTGGCGGCCAAAACAGAGAAGAAGAAGTAAGCACCCGCACCGGGGCTTACGCAAGGTAGCAAGTGAAGAAAGGTGAGAAAAAGGGATGAGGGAGAGGCGACAAAACAACGAACCAATCAATCGATGGAAGAATGCCGGGCCTCTTGCATGACCTGACCAGGTCCACCCGAGAAAGACAAAAAGGTATAGAGAGAGTAGAGAGAGAAGCAAAGACCGAGCGAGGAGAGAAATGATAACTCGCCTCGGTCACACTAACACTATACAGTAGTAACGACACTAAATACTAGGCCAGCACACAAAAACACAGAGAAAAAGAAATTTCCAATGAAAATTGGAAACACTGGGGGCCTACAAAAGGAAAGGAAAAGCAAGAGAAAAAGGGTAGAGGGGAAAAGAATGGGGAACCAGAGTTGTCGAGGGCTGTTGAGCTGCTTTTCCTTGATTGGCCCGGGAACGCTCGCATCTGCCACTCGCTGTTGGTTCCTTCTGCTTAGTCGACGACTGCTTCGACTGCTTAACCGATTCTCTTGTTGCTTGGCGGATTGGATCGCGAATGATGATTACGAGGCGGAGAGGAATAAAAGCAGCCAGGGCGAGAAGACTTAATCATGAGAGGAATGATGTATACATCGCGAAAGAAGATGAGACTGGCCACGAGTCTGGGGAGTGGGAAAGAAAGAGGTACGGACAGAGACAGAGTCTCTTCTCTCGTGGCCGTGGTCTCTGAAAGAAGACAGGAGCAACTGCTCGGAAGTGGTTCGTTCTCATGTCAGTCTTGCCACTGCCGAACATTCACGACTCGTCATTACGGTAGGAGATACGGTAGAAGATACACTAATCTGCTCGAAAAGAATGAAGTAACGCAGAAAATGATGTATATATAGAATTCGATGAATAAAGAGGTGGTGATGTTGATGGGAAAAAATCACTGGAAGTGCTCTGTTCCAGTGACACTCCCGCCGGCCAGAAGAGCATGTTCGGCATCAGAACTCTGCCGATGATGATGGAAATGACGAGATTTCGTCTTGCGGGAACGCTTCTTGTGGATCTTGTCCGTCTTGCTGAGAGGAGGAGACGATTCTGGCTGCTTCTGCTCGCTCCAGAAGAATGAGTATTCGTTCAGGTGATGAGAGTGGGAGTGGGCTTCTTTTGCCAGACGAGTGTCAACCACTGCTGCTGACGGAACAAAAGAAGTGGGAGGATGCTGCGGATGAGTGAAATAGGCTTGGCTGAGCGGAGGCTTCATCCCTTCCTTGAACTTGGACTGCCTGGTGTTCGCTCGACTCGCGACTTCAGTGGGTTTGTCACCGGAGGCGACGTGCTGAATGCGCATGACGGTCGAGTAAGAAGACTTGGACGTGGTAGAAAGAGTGGCCTTGGAAGTCTTGCCGGTCTCGCGAGCTTGCTTCTTGGCGAATGACGCTTTCTTTGATGATGGTCTCGACTTCTGACTGTTTGAAGAGGAGATCGATTCAGAGTCATCCAGCGTGTCCCTTGCGGATGCGGAGCCGATGACGTATCCGAACTTCGATCTCAACAGTCTTAAGCCACTTGGTAGACTGAGAGGCTTCCTGAAGTCAAGGATGTCGAGTGTTGCGCTGAGGCTGAGAAGAAGATCAGGTGGCGAGAGGTCTTCTCGAGGATACTCTGCGAGACGAATCTTGTTCTCTCTTACAAATGCGGCGTCCTTCTTGCTCAGTCTCGGGTTGCGGACGGGGGGAATCGGGTTGTCGAAGATTAGAGCATTCACTTTTTTCTTCTCTCCTTTTCCTGTCTCGATGATCAGCTGAGCGATCTCGTAATCTTCTTCGCCATTCGAGTGGCCACCGACTCCGAAGATTGCCAGTTTCCTCTTTCTGGTCGGTTTGATGCCATGCTGCTGCACGAAGGACTTCGACACAAGAGACACCGTTGCTCCCGTGTCAAACATGACTCGTGTCCTGATTGGCTGCTTGCCAGGCAGCACGACAGGGACGTTGGCGGTGAGCAGGTGACTTGAGTTCTTGTGGTTCTTGTCGGTGAAGAGGACGGTGGGTACCGAGATGGCAAATGCGCTTTCGGTCTCATTCTCTGCTTCTCGCGCCGTATTGACGGGCTTTCTGTTGTGATGATTCTCCGCACGTCGGCCTTTGTAGGTGCTCTGAGAGAAGGAGTTTGGGTGTCGTCCATACCGCGGTGGACGATATTCCTTGTACTCTCCGTGCCTGGAGAAGTTGTGATTGGAGTGGTTCGAGTGGTTCGGCTGCTGGTTTGGCTGCCGAACACGCAGGAAGGACAGTTGTGCGAGTGAGAACTCTTCACATCTGAGTATCTCCTCCACTTTCGCCAATATCTCATCGGTTGTTGGCATTATCGGGTTGCCTGAGAAGTCTCGATGCTCGTGCCTCCAACGGAACACTTTCTCGAGTGTCGTTGCTGAGAAACGCTGGAGGATCTTCTCTTGCAGCAGTGGCTGGTATCTGAAGTCACTAAATCCAGCCATTCTTCTCACGATGCTCCTGATCGTGTACAGGGATCGCAGTTGGTCATCCACTCGGTCTTGCCCCTTCGGCATTGCTTCCAGTTCGTGATGAAGAGAGGGGAGTAGCAGGTTACTGCCCTTGAACCTTCTGTCCAACTCTCTTTTGGCGAGTCCGTAGTTCTCGCCTGTCCAGGAGATTCCGTCCAGCACTGTCAATGCGTCGCCTCTGAGGCAACTCTTCAGATACAACATCTTCGACTGCTCGGAGAGGTCGGGACGTCTGTCCACTGCCTCGGTGAACGCATTGACGAATTCGTCGTACTCCTTCAACTTGCCGTTGAATGTTGGCAGAGTCATGGGAGGAAGATCAGGCAGTTGGTAGAAGTTCGTGTTTAGCACGACTCCGACTGGTGGAAGGGGCTGTTGCGGCCCGCTGTTCCACTCACTTCTTGGGGCAGCCATCACTTGGGGTTGACGTTGCTGCTCCTCTTGAAGATCTGGCGCTCTACTCTGTCCATTCTGGAATTCGACGTTGGTATGCTGGAGAGATGTCGATGGGTGTCCACCACTCATCCGATTCTGCTCCTGGTGGTAGACTGGAAGACGACAGAATCTTCCCAGCTTTTGACTGGGTTCATCCTGTGCCCTTGCTTCTTCTTCTTTCCTCGCTATCGACTTAGAGACTGCGTGCAAGAAGTTCGTCAGCTCGTCTGTGTAGCGGCTGACTTCTCGTGGTAGCAGGCTAATGTCTCTGTAGGCGGGACACTCTTCGATGAATGCATCGATATGTCTGTCTGCGAGGATCCTCTCCGGGTGCTCTCGTGGAAGTTCACTGACGTCTTGGAGAAGCATACACTGTTGCTCATACGAGTCGAAGTTCTTCCTGATAGACTCGTGCACGCTGTTCGCTCCCGACTGGATGTCCTTCAGCTTATTCATGCTGTACTTCGGTAGTCGTGCCAAGTGGTACGACGTGAACTCAGCAGTTTTGCTGCAGCAGACTTCGATGGCTGACGAATGTGCTCTGAGATGCGTGATAATGCTCTCATACTTTTTCTTCAGTTCTTCCAGTTCAGTATCTTGAGTCTCTTCTTCTTCATCTTCTTCATCGTCTTCATTTGGCATGAGCCTGTTCCAGACTGCCCACTCCGTTGGATTCTCCAATGGAATCTCTTCTGCGGATGGTGGGATGCTGTTCATCATGGTATTGCTCAAGATATCGCTCGCCATTTGCTCCCTCTCGTCTGCCAGTCTTCCGCCGTTTGCTTGGGATGCAGAGAAAGACGTGGGCCCAGAGGGCAATGAAGAGTGAGGCCTCATGGGCAAGGACGTGTTCGGCTGCATGAAGTTTGGCATGACGTGAGACTATGAGACGTGTGTGAAGGTGTCACGCGGGAAGTTCTGTTCGGTTCCTCGTTGTCCAAATGAGGACACCGTGCCGTACGCACCATGTGGAAAATTGGATGTGCCGAGTGAAGATTGTTCGTCGTGGACGTGATTGGAGTGCATGTTGACGAATAAAATGCGTTTCAACAAGGGCGACTCGAGTAACACGACAATATTTATTAACGGCAAATCAATTAAATAGAAGAATTAAACTGATGAGAAGAAGAGAAGACTGAAGCAATGATATGGCTACTCTTAATGAGAAGCAATGATGATAGAGCTACTCTAAAAGAGTAGTAATGATGATGGGGAAGCGAGGTTGAATAATTGGCCTTAAGTGGCGGCCAAAACAGAGAAGAAGAAGTAAGCACCCGCACCGGGCTTACGCAAGGTAGCAAGTGAAGAAAGGTGAGAAAAAGGGATGAGGGAGAGGCGACCAAACAACGAACCAATCAATCGATGGAAGAATGCCGGGCCTCTTGCATGACCTGACCAGGTCCACCCGAGAAAGACAAAAAGGTATAGAGAGAGTAGAGAGAGAAGCAAAGACCGAGCGAGGAGAGAAATGATAACTCGCCTCGGTCACACTAACACTATACAGTAGAAACGACACTAAATACTAGGCCAGCACACAAAAACACAGAGAAAAAGAAATTTCCAATGAAAATTGAAACAATTCAGATTCTCGAGCTGGGCGAGCCTCCCGAGCATCTCGTCTACCTTCTCTGTGATCGCATTGGTCTTGTGCTTGACATTCTCCAGCATCCCGGCGAGCAGACGACCATCTAAGGGATTCCTACTCATGTATTATGCCCATGTCACAATGCCTACAAACTGTTACCTTGGCTCAATAAATGTTGAACAATGGAAGATTTGATGCAAAGCCTACTTTTATATTACCAGAGCACGAATAATCAATAACACGAAGAGTTCCTTTCTTTAAAAAATTCCTCGTAGTCAGCTATGAAGATCCTAATGCACCTATGTATATTGTTCTTGATAGTTTGTTTCAAAAAGAAGCATCTCAAAATCAATTTGCTACTTGTTAAATTTTGAATTAAATAATTGAATTTAGTATTGTCTAGCAAACCTTTTTTGCCAGGCAGAATGTATGAGTAATTAAAAGAACAAAATAAATATGAATAACGCGTGGCATACAATGCAACTTTCGTCTCGGCAATAATTGGCAGACAGGTTAGTTTCTCCGTTCCATAGATTTCTCTTGCTTATGATTCAAGCAAACAAAGGAAGAAAAGCGAAGAAGAATGCCCGAGAATCGCAGAATTAAAACGCAAATGATTCATGAAGGCAAAACCTGGCATTCATATTGCTTTATGTGGATATAAAAGTGGTGCAGCAAGGGAAAAAAAGCATAAGCTGCCAGAGGAAAAGCCTCTCTTGTTGTGCTGCCTGCGATCTTGTTTATCTTTAAAGAACTTTGAAGAAAGAAGATCTGTCAATTAAACTAAAAATTACAGGATTTTTTGCGTAAATATTTTTAAAATGTTCAAAAAGGTTATATATCTATTTAGTAAGTGTCCGCGTATAGAAATGAATGATTGATTTCAGGAGGCAAGATGCGAGTGGTCTACGTTCTACTCGCCCTCTGGCCTCTTGGCGTCTCTGCTCGTCCACAACAAGTTTTATTCCATTCTTATAAACCAAAATAGCCTCAAATATCTACGAATACTCTCTTTTCTATCCTGAAATTCATTAAATGTACTTGCACGTCTTTTCTACAGGTTGTAAACGACAAGGTGATCTTCTACGATCTAGCAACCAACCAGATTATTCCTGAATCGGAAAGCACTTCGTCAACAGCCGCGGTTACTGTTCCTGTTTATTCACTTCTCGGGCTAATGTGCTCATGTAATGCACGGGGATCTTTCACATGGAAGTAGGCGATCGATGGACACCGCGATTTCATAGAAGAATAGGCAGAGCTTATATCGGTCCGATTGTGTGATGGGCGCAGAAATGTTAATCATTCGAACAACAACTTCGTTGCGGGATCCATGGACATTTGACAGCAAAACGTTCCTATTTCCAGTTCCCAGTCCTCTTCCTCAACGCGTTCGCAGCTGTCCAAGAACCGTACCGTGTCCAGTACATACATCGCCTCTTCAAAGATCCAATCGAGCTCGCCCTTGCCCTTGACTTGTCCTCCATTTTCGGTGATTGGGATCTGAATGCCAACGAGAGGATGCAACATTTCGTCTCGTACATCTCTTTCAACGACGAGACAGTTAGTCTTGTAATCAAATTATATTTGCAGAAACTGTTCATTTCTGCATAGAAAAGCTATCAGGATTTCGGGAAGTATATACGCATACAATGATTAATGTTTTTTTCCTTTTAAGGCATACAATTTCATTTTAATATTATTATTTTTTTACTGTTAAGAACACCCACACCCTGAAAGCTGTCCTTGGGAGAGGGGGCATCTGGATGGCGGCACTGTTTCATAAGGTGGGTGAAAATAGCTTTTGAAGATGATTAGATTCAGTCAAATTCACAAAGAACATTCGACTTTCAGGTAACGGAGCTATCAAAGAATCTGCCGGAAGAAGAGCTTCAGCTCGTTCAAAATATTAAACCAATTCTGGAGGATCCCAGCTCAACAATGAATGAACTCGCAGCAAAGGTGTTCATTTGATCATATTAGTCTCTGCGCTTCAAATAATTGTTCAATTCAAGATATATCCTATTGTTCATTGCAGATCAAGGAACTGAATATTGCCTCGCCTGCTATCGACTCCGCTGAGATGAGAGATTTCGGTAGAGCGATCGAGGAAGCGGTCTGGAAATCTTTTGAGCTCGTCCTTTGCCTGCCTCTTCGGACATAGAGGTGCCCGAGCATTCAAACAGTCCTTCACTTTGAAATTGCTTAAAAATACACCTACTAAACATGAAAATAACATTAAAAGAGGCTATCTTGTTTGATATTTACATGTACATATGATTCGTAAAAAATGAAGATAAGAACGATTCCTGAGTTGTTTTGCAGTATCCCGTCGCATTCATGAACGCGGTGGCATCAGTCGTGCAGTTCGATGCATTGGCAGAGATCATCGAGAAGCTCTTCACGAATGCCCGTGACAAACTCTACGCCGGCGTCATCGTTGGCCATCTCGCTGCTCCGGCACTCACGGCCCTCGAACGCGCTCGAAATCTCGACGCGTTCATCGCGAGCTTGGACGGCTACGACAGAGTCTGCAGAAATTCATTTTATTTGAAACAAAATCGCTGTTACTGGCTTCACTGTGATTTTCTTTTAACAAAAAGCTTAGAAATTCTTATTTTGTAAAGTTTTTTTCCTATTCTGCAGTATGAACTAAAATTTAATCCTATACCATTTTTGTTAAGGCGGCTGCGAATGCTGTGCTTTCAAGAGCAATCAACTATGTGGAGACAGCCTTTAGCGAGGTTATTTATATCTACTTAAATGCGAATAATATCTTATCAAAAAACATTTTTTATTGATTATTTCTAGTTCAGTAGCGGATCAATGAAAAGAATAATCTGCTAAATGAAGTTTGACAGTATATATGTACATTGAAACAACCCTGAAACTTTCATAAACTTTCTTCTACTCTGATAACAAATATGCATGATTCTCCAGTATATGAATTTTACTGCGTATCTACCAATTTACAAATGTTAAGATTATGACGAAAGCAAAGGATCTCCCGAATGCTGAGCGTGAATTCTTCGACCGTTTCGCAGAAATCTTTGAGAACCCGCGTAATGCAAAAGCAGACGTTCAACAGCAGGCAAGAGGAAACTTTGTTCATATTCCTTTTTGGAGGTTGTATAAGATACTCCCCCCCATCAGCTGATTTAGGAATAATTATGATTCCTACAATTTAGGTTAACGAGCTGGCAGCGGTCAACGATTCCCCACGACTCAGAGAGTTCGCTCATACAGTGATTCTGGAGGCCATTTATCGACCTCTTTACACGAATGACCGTTCGAATTCGGCTTCTCCTTCTACGCCTACCCCAGTCGCGGTACATTGACTGGAAAGAGCTCGATAACAGAAATGCTTGCTATCGATTTCTTCTAGGATGATGACAAAGACATGATCTCCAATGAAACAGTTCACGAATCTACTTCACCTTCCATGCAGGTTGTGCCTGCGCTCTCTCTTATAGTCAAGAAAAAGTATTGAATATATTCCTTATTGAACGAGTCAACTCATGCGTTTGGGTTTATGGTTTGATAAATAAAATGATTTAAATTAACATTGAAAATATGTTCTCAGGCGAGCGTGACTAACTTGAACGCTTTCTTCCTCGCAAAACCACGGTTCCTAAATGCCGTCGTGAAGCGTCTCTTCAGCAATGAGGAATCCATCACCCACGCTTTGTACACATTCCGCAAGCTGACGGAACAGGGAAATGCGCACGAGCGAGTGAAAAGCATCAAAGAATACGTTGACAGCCAGGAACACCCGGCATGTTCACACTTTCTTTCCTTCCTTCACAAACATATTTACGAAATTGCACTCTATTTCGCTTTGTTTAAGGGCGATGTTATCGAGGTTATCGTCAAGCTGGAACTTTGGATGGAGAAGGTTTTGCATGAGGTTAAAAGGAAACCTTTAAAAAAAATGATTTCATTTCCAAGAACACTGTAGTCTGTTCGTTCAACTAAAATCGTACGAGGTACTGGTTGAAGATATCTGTTCGATCTCTTGAACTTTCTCCTGAAGTTCAAGCGTTCATCGCAAGCGTTCACCGCATCATTAGCAATGCGGAAGATACTACAGATGAACTTCTTCAAAAGGCAGTTTAATTTCGACCACTACCATTAGAAATGAAAATTTCTATAATTTAAGTAATAAAAAAATTTATTACAAAATTTTTTTCAACAATTAAATAATTCTCATGAAAATAAAACTATTTGCACTTCGTTTTACACCACCATTTCCTTCCTTAGCTTCGTCAGCTTCATTTGTCGCCTGAGGCTGCGGATGAACTTCGCAATTTCTATGAGACCATGGAAGTGTTCGCTTACGAAGTGGCTGCTGATGACTCCTCAACTTCCACTCCTCCTCCTTTTCCTTCTTCGGCAGCTTCTGAAGATACGGTAAAAAAAGAATCTTTTTTCAAGCACCTACACGTTGAACAAATTTCTGTTATTTATAGCCTGATGAAGATGTAAAGATTGGAGAGAAGCAAATTTCTGACGATTTTGACGAATACCTTGCCCGTCACCAGGTTCCATAACATCAAGATTGCGTTTCAAAATGAACGCTTCTTCTATTAAGGTGCAGACTCTGCACGTGAAGAAAGCCGAAAGCGTACGCTGAATAGCGTCGCCATTTCCATTTGCTTCCCGCACTATTTCAATTATCGCGTCACATCTACTTCACCTTCATGCTTCACTTCCCAATCATTTCCTGTATTCTGTCTCCCTTCGCTCTTGATTGCAACATAATAATAAAGAAATTGGGTTTGAATTCGAGTTGGAATTTAAAAAAAAAACATCAAAGTGAAGGTATGGACAGGAATTCTTCCAAGCGAGCAACTGATTCGCATCCATATGATGGCTCTCTTCCACATGACACCAGCACCCAGGCCCAATATCGCCGGAAATGGAGTTAACCAAGAAAACAAATTTTATTAGTTACACTCTACGATACGTTTTTCAGACAGACTTACTCCTTTGCGGAAGCATTTCTTAGATACATAAGTATTTGTTCTTAATATTTTTTGCATTTTTTCATTTGTTTTAAGATCGTAAAACTGCTTCTTAAATTTTTCAAATTAGGTGAATTTAGAAATCCATCCATCATAATGCAGCGGTGTAACTCCTTTTTGGGAGTTTGTTTCTTTTTCTCCTTTCATATTATCAGAATAAATTATGGTTCAAGAGGCAATGCAGTGACAAGGTAGAAAATACCCTTAGAATTCAATGAAAAATGAGTAACAAAAAGGATTTAACATTACAGTTCACGAACACAAAGGAAGGGGAAAAAGAATCGAAGGAAGCTTTTCTTTTTTTTCTTGTTATAGTACAGGAAACTATGGAATTATATTACGGAGAAATGGCAATGCGAATCTTCTTCATTCTCGTCGCTTTATTGCCTCTTACAGAGACTGCCCGTATACCGCGGGTATCACTTTATTGTACACCTTTTTTAATTACACTAAATTATCACCAACCAAATCATGATTATCCTTCATGACTGATTCTCTTCTGGACAATGGTTTATGGCGACATCATTTACTATGATCCGAGCGCAATGAAGATTATTCATGCTGCAGAAGCAACTTCGTCGACAATAAAGGGTTTTAGTTAGAGAATACCTTAAAATTCTCCATGTTTCTCATGCAATCATGATGGTATCGTAGCAAAAAAGGCATTCATTGAAAGCACCCTCATGCATTGCTTCTTTTCGTTGAGATTGTTACATCATGTTACTTTTTTAACGTTTCACTTTCTTCCTTTTTCAACTTCCCCCATTACAACTACTCACGTTAAATATGTGCATGCAGGGCACAGCGACAATGATATACAACAAAAAAGACTTTCAGTACAATAGAGAAGTTCCACACCAATAACAATCAGTCAAATAATGAATTGGTAAAAAGAATTTACATACATACATCATTCTTTCCCACATGTCCATGGACCCGACGGACTTCCTTCTTCTCGATTTTTTTACTTGCCTATTCTCATTTCGAGTCATTCGCAGACTACATACGGACAGGTAGGCGGGGAAATTTTTTTGCAGACAGACTCTTTCCAGAGAACCGACTTTATCTTAATATTTCATTATAATAGTGTCAAAATATTTCCACGTTTTATAGCTGTTGTTTTCATTCCACTTCGTTTTCTTTGCTCCGAGTTGAGAAAAAAATGAAAGTTTCTGGTATAAAATTCCTTATAAAATACTATGAATGTGTAAGATATGTATTAAGTGAGAAGCCATATTCCGTTCTCTCGCATGAAGATCTACGTCGACAATGTTTCTTTAGCACTCTGGGGAGTTGAGGTATGTACATAAATTCAGCAATGAAAAGTAAAAGTAAAGATAAAGATATACTTATCAATTAAGAAGAAGTTCACCCTTTTTGCCAGGTTGCGATGCACGCAGCCGCTGTTCTCTTTTCCATTGCCGTCTTTATCTTCTTTATTCGAGATCGCATCTTTCATCCCGCGTTCAGGCAAGTTGTCCGAATTTGATCAAACGGACTTACAAGAGCTTACTTTATTAACACCTGAAAACGGCGGGAAATTCAAATGTGATTATTCTGTTGCCAGACTGCTGGCGACAATGTTGTGTATCCGGCCGATGATCCTGTGCGCCGCTCGTTTTTCCGTGATTGCCGCGCGCGTCTTCTTCGTCGGCGAACGTCATCTTGCTTTTACGGTTTGTGAACTAATAAATTAGAACATAAATAAGTCTGTTCAATTATAAGTGTCTACCAATAAATTGCAAATATTTCATCTATGTGCAAACTTTAATTTCATACAGCAAAAATTAATTTATAGTTTGCCTTCCTTGTCAAATTACCAAAGTCATTGGGCATGCACCTGAATTGAGTACAACTGTTGATGGCACGTGAGAATCGGTGCACGCACGAACTCACACGCCTATTCATTTGACAATCAATGTGAAAATGTACACGGGCAAGTTCCCATGTCGACATGTGATTTGATGCTGATCCTTCTACATGTCCATTTTGTTAAAAACAAACCAGAAATTTAGCCCTGAAGATTTAAGAAAAACAGGGATTTCAACCGAGATCGCACGATTCTTGGGAATGTCTCCCATATTAGAGTTTCGGTCAGGGCTGTTTGTAGTGACCATGATTTTCCCTGGTTTAATTACAGATGTCCCGGGGTATCGTAGCTTTTTGCTCCCTGGTTCCTCATCGTCAGTTGCGTCCTATAGCTCTAATCTCGCGCCACGTCGAGCTGAGCATAGTCAATCGAATGGGTTTGTACAACCCCTCGGGCCGAGATATAGACCCCTCTAATCTCAACTCTTCGTGTAACCTTTTTTTACACCAAGTCTACGGACTTACAAGAGCCTTCTGGAGTGCTCGTTGCCTCTAGAAACCCTTTTTAGAAGTTGCTCACAATGAGTACCCCTTGGCCATTCTTAATACCCAATTTTCGGACTCTTATTTTACACTTTTGTGACCTCTTCCATTAGAATAATTTGCATAGTACAAATTTGTGTTATGGACTTTTTCAAAGTCTAAAGAAGGCAGGTAAACCCTTGTTTCCCCCTGCATTCTGGAGATCAGAAGAGGGGTATCAACGGCATAAAGAAAATCTTTTGATCCCCTGGCTTTGTTATGTTTGCGTCTAAAACTTCTTATGCCTAATATATTACATATTTTAAGGCTTACACAGGCAGCATCCAACTTCATGCAAACCTCCTGCAATGTGTTTGCATAGCGGCGCTCGCTTTGGAAAGATTCCAGGTTTGGTTGGAGTCAAAATAGGAGAACAAGTATAGGGAGAGAGAGAGGGTGAAATGCCAAAAAAGAGGAACGGAATTAGAATATCAATTAATGTCCAATAAATATTACAGTTTAGTTACTGTTTAGGCGTCGTTTTATAGAAACTACGAAGCAAGGCTTCGCTCGCCTCCAGCGTTGGCGGCACTCGCATTTTTCATCGTCCGTTCATTTTTACTCTTTGTAATGCTAGTTAATACGCGTTTGGTTTTCCAAATCAAATCCGAAACAATTGAAGGCCTCTCCAGTCGCTCTCCTTTGCTTTCTCCACGCAATGATAACACTCGGTAAGTTAGATCGCCACTTGAAACAGATTCAGTTTTTGAGATATTGCTTCAAGATGGAAGAAATGCACTTTAGCAACACTAATCAAATATGTTTTCTTCTATTATCGGCACTTTTAGGCGTTCTGCGAAGTATTCTCACTATGGTCTTCCAGCAAAGCGCGTATTCCTTTGCTGCAATTGTAAGCTCCATTCGCATTCATTTATTTTTAAACACGTCGATCCTAACTTTCTGAAGTACAGCTGACGAGTACAATTTCCTCCACCGTTTACTCAACAATTTTGTTCTAAATGTAAAAAAATTGTATCAAATTGATTTGCTTTAGCTCATTGTCTATCTGTATGTCACGAGCAGAAGAAAATATCGCCTGCGCCACGTGAAACGAAGCGGATTGGACGAGAAATTTGCCGCGTTCGAGAACATTCGAGTTGTCTATTGAATCTATTCTTTTCACTTTATTAGCCCAATCAATCATGTATTGTGGCAGCCGTAATTTTATTTTGAATTTCTGTTGGGCAATTTGTTACTGTAACAATACTAACAGGCAACACGTCTCTTTATCCCGCCGATTGCTTGCGAGATGCTCTCGGCCAGCTTCACGGCCTGTTTGATGGTCTACTCCGTTTTCTTCACGCCATATCCAATTGGCACAGATCCGACTAAGCTCAGCCACGTCTATGACTTGGTCTTTTGTTTTTGTTGCTTGTTCATCCAAGAGAATATGGCTGAATTTTGGCTGATGATTCCTCAAAAAATATATAAAAAAATTTTCACGCACAGAATCTCGCGTTTCGATCGCTTTTTACCCCGGCATTCATCTTCTTTCGCTATCGACAACTAAAGCGGAAAAGAACTGGGAGTTTCATTATTGTTTCTCTTAAAAGCAAATGATATCTTCATTATAATATTTTAATACGATTTAAATAATTATTAATGTTATTCATAATGTTTTTCGAAGCTCTTCAACCATTTGCAGGTCGGAACTTGCCGATCCCGCTCAATAGATACTGCTGCGTACTTCGCTTCGCTCAAATTGCAGTGGCATGTTTCAGAGTAATACAGTTATTGCTCTCATTAACTGCGTGTTCCTTTAGTCACTCAAGCATACGGCTGTAAATATAATGTGCTTCGTATTTCTTCTCCTTTCTCTGCTTTTTTAAAGACAAAATTAATCCTTCCGCTAGTGACCGTTTATGTGGATGTCATCATTTCAATATGTACTGTTTTATATTGCTGTCAAATAGCTAGAAGCAAATGAGCACAACATTAATGAAGCAGTTATGTCTGTTACATGTTATTGTAAGGTAACACTGTAACGCAGGAACACAAGTGAGAAGCGAGAATACAACGTTTATTAAGCGGACTGTGTTGGCTTACACAATGCATATATGTACATATCTCAGATATGGTAAAAAAAAAATTCCATTTGCACGATAGAAGTGACTAGCAAAACCATGCTTCTTGTTCTTTCAATTGCCATAGATCTCCGTTCAAAGAATGAATAAGAAAGATCTACTAGCGTAACAAATTGCGAACATATTACTAGCAAATTTTCCATGACTTTGTCAAAGTCCACAGAAATAAGATGAGCAGTGAAACCCTGGTTTACAGAGGAAATGGCATCTAGGAAATGGCAGAAATCAAAAGTGATACTAAGATTTCTCAATTTTTTCAGTTTTGTACTACTTGTGATTTTCTTTGGCTGGAATCCGAATAGACGGCACTTATATTCGATCGGAGAGCGTAAAGCAATGATCCATTCCGATCCCATGGAATGGATCCATTCTTCTGGATCTTTCAAGGTCGGCTTCCACTTATTGGATTCGCTGATCGGGAACTTCGCTGATCGCTATCCGCTAATTTTGTGGTAGTTCCACAATTCGACGATGGCCGTGCGGTTCTTCATCCAATCTCCACGGCAGTATAGCGTGAAAGTCGCATTCATCGCGAAGAATTCCTAAAACAATAAACACGTAAACGGTTAGATATTTTAAAGTTCACATATGTATGGACTCGATTTTTGAAAATAATAACGCGATAATTTAGGGGGATAAATTTAAACAGATGAGCGGACCCAGTGTCGACTGATCGGCAGAGGAGAAGGGATAAAGAATGAGAATAAGCTCAGTTACTTTATTAATTTTATACGTATTTTAAAAGACAAATTAAATATGGATGTTCAGAGCACCTAAAAACAAGCTCTTTGTTTCAGTGCCAGAAATGTGGTTAATGAAACACGAGATACAAAGAAATAGAATAGTTAGATCTCTCTTTCTTCGTGCCTTTCCAATCGCTTAACTCGCCACTGAACAATCAATTCAAAGGAATTTGGTCAAAATGGGCGGAAAGCAACCGTGGTATTGGAAGAGAAATTAAGTGATTCATAAGACATTTATGCATTGCCTCGCTTCTGAGGGATGACTAACGACAGAGCCCAAGATTCCTAAGGAAGTTTCTCCTTCGTTCCCTTACACTTTCCCGAACAATCTTAAATAAGTTTTGCAATTACCTCAAGGCTTCTTCGTCTTCAGATGCTTATATTCTGTTTTTTAATAAATTATATGTATATAGATATATCTAAATATTAAAGTGAGGAGGTTAAATTGGAGAGAAGTAATGAGCACCTTCGGCTTCCTTCTCGCGTTTTGTATACTGGTCGTGTCCTACGGAAAAGGAGGGCCGAAACGGGTTTGGCTTATTTTGTTTTATACTTGAAAGTTATGTTATTTGTTCCTTTCAGTCGAAAAATGTTTCTATGAATTTTTATTACAGCAAACTTTTAAGACACTTCGCGAGATATTAGTTTTTATTAGAATTTTCTTTTCATAACGGCGAAATAATTCGTTAAAAATTCATTGGACAAGAAAGAAGCTTCGTGCTTTGAAGGTGGAGAAGCGAATTGAATGGATTTCAAATGATTCCCGCCTCGTCATTAGTCAAGTAAAGGAAGTCCTCAACGACCCCAATTACACTGGCGCGGAACTCGTGAATAAGGTGGCTTTGAGAAAATAGAGCATAGTTATCAAATTGTGTATTCTTGCTTGCAGTCATCTCTTCCAGATATCACCACTGCTTGCACCTGAAAACCGTGGGCAAGAACTTACAGACTTTGCTGTATATATGGAAAGTTGGGCCCACGAACGGGGTTCATGGCTTTTTGCGCGAGAGATAGAGGTAATTTTTAAAAAAATTTTGACAATACGCTAGCGCAAACCTTTTGTGAATCATGAACAGGTGCTTCCAGCGTGACCTCTAAAACCTCAAGCGCCACTCACATAAACGACTATTCCGTTATGGATCTTTTAATATTATTTTTCTTCTTCATTCTATATAAACGACATTATCACACCTGATTTATGATTTCCACTGAGTTTCCCTCCTTTCTCATTATCAGGCCCTGTGTTCCATGCCCCCTTTCCCTCCTCCATCTGGTTCTTTGGTATTTACGGATCCCAAATTTGATGATAAAGCAATTATGAAGACAGCTGAATTTCTGAAAAATCAAGATAAGAAATATATACTCACATCATTACAGCAATCGCACGAAATATCCTGAAGTCATTAATTATGATGGGCATCAAGAAGGAAAGCAACCTAATGTGACATTTTTTTCATTCCAATAACCAAAAAGTAAATCAAATCCTTTATTGGTCAAAGCTTCCACTCCGAATATAGAGACAAATCAGGATCGTTGCTTGAAAAACTTCATCGCTTGGATCGCTTTCTGTTCTTTAGGCCCGAAACGAAGCTTTCTTTCCTTTCATTGCGATCGACTCAACAAGACAGAAATAACAAGACAAAACA
The DNA here is from genome assembly GCA_945643635.1 of Allodiplogaster sudhausi. Taxonomy (NCBI): domain Eukaryota; kingdom Metazoa; phylum Nematoda; class Chromadorea; order Rhabditida; family Diplogasteridae; genus Allodiplogaster; species Allodiplogaster sudhausi. The sequence goes on along the minus strand of CALZFC010000045.1, from coordinate 1,098,171 downwards.
ATGGGCGACAAATGCATGGAAACGGAGATGACTCAATAAAAGCAGCAACTGGCAACTGGGTTTAAAAGGCGGAAGACCCGAAGGCAAAACAACAAAGACGACATTCCATTCGCTATCAAGGATTTCAAAACATTTTCAATGATTTAGATTCCAATTTGACAAAATTTGCCTAAAACTTATCCAAGTCTTCGAAACCTGTCGTTAAGTTTGCTCAATTTAGAGGAGAAAATGCGAATCCTCCTCGCACTCTTCGGCTTATGTCCTCTTGTGGCGTTCTCTTTTCCAACACAGGTTAAGTGAATTATTTCGTAACAATTGTATTCATTTTATATAAACAATTTAATTGATAAAATTAGAATGAAATTGAAAAAAAACGCTCGTTACAGCAGAAAGATGTTGTGGAACCGATTATTGCTGGCGAAGAGCTCGAGGCGCAACCGATCATTACAGTAACGAAGTTGTTCGACACCAGCAAGACTTCTCAATTCCATGCACCGTTAACTCTCGACACTTCTGCTTCCAATCCACAGGTTTCAAGAGAGAACTTTTAATGCTTCCCGACATGTACACACCGCTGTTACTTACTTGCTATTACTATCACTAGAATTCTGATTTCGTCTTTTTTTAGTTTGTCAATCATGTTGTTCTTTTCTACGACAAGACGACGGGTCAGCTAATAGCTTCCGCTGGCAGTCATCAGTCCGAAGAAGCAGTTGGTTCTCTTAGTCATTTTAATACTTACAATATGTAAGATTGCAGACAGTGTTTATGGGTTTATTTTAACGAGAAATAAGAAAACGTAATATTTCTATGTACATTTTCGAATCTTCAGGCTTCGGAAAGAATGAATCAGATGAGTGTGGAATTGAACGTCCGAGACATGAATGCCCTTGCCATAGCGACCGACGGCGTCCTCGAATCATTCATCGCTCATCTCTTTCCAAATGGGCCGTGCAATTGGCATGCAAAGGCGCTCGCCCGCTTGTTCATCGACCAATTCGGGTTGCGAGAACTGTCAGCTGTGGAACGGGCAAGAAACGTCACAGAAATAATTGCTTTCATGCACAACGACACTGCGGTTTGAAAATATCTTTTTGAAATAAATAATTAAATGTTTTTTTACATTTTGTTTTAGCAACAGGGCAGGGCTGTTATCGATCTTATGATGCACACGGTGGACGACTTCTTTAACAAGGCAGCTTATTCATTTTCATTCATTAAAAAATACATATAAAACAGATCAAATCTGAATATTAATTATCTATTTGTTAGAAACACCTTTTAGGCCGAAGTGCTAGCTGAGCACCACGGCGCCGAGTCCCTCGCACTTTACGACAACTTAACCGATATTCTGAAAACTGCAGAATATACAGTTAATGATGTTGAACAGAAGGCAAGCGAACAAACCTTTTTCAACTAGATTGTTCAGTTTCTATCATGCAGCTAACAATATATTTATATATATATATATATATATATATATATATATATATTTCATATTCTTGAAGAAGTATTGCATTTTATGGGTTATGAATGAATGCTCTGAATATGCCCTTACAATCAGCCAGTTCCAGATTCGTGATCTGTTCTTCGAGCACATCTCCAATTCCGCAGAGTTGGATGCGTTTTCTAAGAGAATTGAAATGCTGCTAGTCGATATGGTCAATACTCACGCCTCTTCTTCCACTCCGTCACCTCTTCCCGACGATTCGGTAGCCAGGAACCCAACAAATAGGCATAATTAAATTATGAAACAAAAACGAGTCTATTCATTCGTAATCAAGGTTGAGGCAAGCAATGTGATTTTCTACATTCCAATCTCCAGTCGGATTGTCTCCTCTTCGGAGAGTGTTCAGTCGACAATAAAGGTGCCAGAAACCGTTGCAAAGAAAGGAACAAAATACATGTAAATAAGAAAGGTCGCGTAATTGCAGCTGAACGTTCTTCATTTGAACGGGCTTGCCCTGATCGGAAACCCCGTCGATGTCCTTGTCCGCCTCTTTCCTGAGATGGACGAACTCTATGCTGCCTTCGGGATCATGGAAGATTTCTTGGCCAAAGGCTTAACCGCCGAAGAGCGCGCACTCAATGTCGCGCAGCGCATTTCTGCTTCCCCAGACAGGGTTTGTTTCATATAATAAGATTTTGACTAACAAAAAGAGCTCGATATATAATAAAATAGAAAATTCCGAAGGCCTTTGAATAAAACTCGTGAAAAGCTGTATTTGTGAAGTTGAGAAGATTCAGCCGAAGTTTTTAAGGACACTGCTAATGCTGTTCTTACAAGACTTGTAGCTTGGATGGAGAAGGTCTTCAATGAGGTACCAGGCGAGCATTTTATACTGCTAATCAGAACTTTGCAAAGTGATAAGGCAACTGTTTAGATTCCTGCACTGCTGACACATTTCGGTCCTGTTACGAAGACAGTTGTTCGCCAGTTCTTTGACATTCTGGGAAATTCTACATTTACTACGCAGGACATCAGCCGAAGGGCGAGTCGAGATCCCTCATTTTTTATATCCAAGTTTTACGAAGAATTCCCAACAATTTACTGTACATATATGTATCAAATATCGTTTTTTTTTATTCTTCCAGGTCCACAAACTACTTTCCATCTTTACTGAAGAAGATCTCGCTGCTATAACTGAACTTTCTATCTTCTCGAAAATCCTAAAAGAAAAGATTCTCGAATCGGCAACGAATCTTTCGCTGCTCTCCATTTCATCGCCGGCTCCAACTGCTACGGCACCAAAGGATACGGTATAAAATATTTTATTTAATTGAGAACTATTAAGTATGTTGAACTTGTTGCATCGTTAGCATATGTTTTACTTCGACCCTGAGACAAGCCGGATTATATCTCCTTCTGAAAGCACTGCATCGACTATCAAGGTAACATTTGGTTTAATTAAATGAGCTCTTGAAAATAGAATGTCTTACTCTTAAAGAGTAGGCTTCGTCGACACAAGTACCTCCTTCTTACAATGCTTTTTCAGTTCTCCGTCCTTCACGTGAACATGCTCGGGCTGTCGCAATATACACCGATCTATAGAAACATTCTGGAGCGGCTCTTCCCCAACTCTTCCGAGCTGTTCGGAGCTCTGAGGATCATCTCCATCTTCGCTGAAGAAGGGCTCACAGCCGAGGAACGCGCCGAAAAGGTCGCCGTCTTCACTGCAAGCGAAGACTCTCAACATGTTTGTTCTTCTTTTTTTCTTTGTCAAGAATTCGACATTCCAAACATTGCTTTATTTATATTTCTAGAAAAAGAGATAAAAAAGAACGAGCTTGAATCAATTAGAGACATAATGGAAGTGCAAAAAAAGAAATCGAAGGGGATGAAGAGTGAGTCGCCATTTTTATTTGCCGCACTGAATCGATTCAAATTCAAGTAATTTTCATCTCAACATTTAGGAGATCGCGAAATCTGCTCTGGCTAAGCTTGCAACATTTATGGAACATTTCGTGAATGAGGTACGCTTATGACAGTGGAATTAGAATGTACGGAGAATACTTGCATAACGTGGAATGGAGACAGTTAATAAGAGAGTGTACATGTAGATAACGGAAAGCTATACTCAAGTCGGGCCGCACTCTCGTCTTTTCATTCAACAGCTGGGATCCATTCTATCAGCACCTGAAAACACAATAGAAGATCTCGCTCAACAGGTGGTGTGATAAAAATTTGCACGTGCACTTTTTATCAGCTTCTCTAGCACTTTATAATTTCCGTATAGACATAAAAGAATATATCTCGAATGCACATGAATTTCAATGTTTGACAACATTGGCTCTCAGTTTCCACCGCTGTCTGCCGCGCCTGCCGATGAACTTTACGAATTCGCGAAGACTGTATTTGGTTCAATGATCGAACGGAACTCTCATTTCAATGCACTGACCTCTCCTTCGTCAATTCAGCCAACTTCATCTCCCAATGCCATGGTATTAAATGGTTTTTTTTCATTAGCCAATCAAAAGAACTCTTCCCATTCATTACAGGAAATTAATAGAAAACGCCTTTTTAGGAGACACACGAAGAGAGAGAGGAACCCTTCGAAGATTGGCCCCTGCTGTGATTTGCCCCAGATGTCTCAAACAGCTTCATATCAATTCTTTTCTCAGTCCCGCTTTACTTCCTTACTAACATGTGAATTGTGCGAAATTGTAAAGATAAACAAGTTTATTCAGTTAGAAACAACCAATCTCTTAAGAACAAAGTAGAATGTGAAAATTCGAAATGAACAGCCTTTCTTTCCTCTCCATTCCTCTCTCTCTCTCAATTTTTTTGGATCCAAATCTTTGAATTATTTCCCACTCGATCATGAACCCTACGGACTTTGTTTCAATCTGCCTATTCTGTCTAGCGTTCACAAACCGCTTACAAAAGTTCCGCCAATGGAGTCAAAATGCTTCCGCAACATACATATATCTATTGTCTTCATTCCATTTCGTCATTTGTTCTGAGTTTATAAGAAATGATCGATTTATATATATAATTCTTTTAATAAAATGTAGGTGATAAGCGATATCCCGTTCTCTAGCATGAAGATCTACGTCGACAATGTTTCTTTAGCACTCTGGGCAGTCGAGGTATGTATGTACATACATTTAAAAGAAAAGATAATAAAAGTAATATCAATGTCATAGTTATCAGAGTAAGCTATTACGAAGAAATTCACAATTCTTGCCAGGTTGCGATGCACGCAGCCGCAGTTCTCTTTTCCATTGCCGTCTTTTTCTTCTTCATTCGAGATCGCATCTTTCATCCTGCATTCAGGTCAGTTTTCGGACGTTGATCAGGCTATTTTAAAGGGCAATAAGGGCGGGAAATTCAAAAGTAATTTTTTTTTGTCAGACTGCTAGCGACAATGTTGTGTATCCGACCGGTGATCCTGTGCGCCACCCGTTTCTGTGTGATTGCCGCGCGCGTCTTCTTTGTCGGCGAACGTCATCTTGCTTTCATGGTTTGTGAACTTATCAATTAGATCAAAAATAAGTCTGTTCAATTATAAGTATCTATAAGTAAATTGCAAATATTACGAAAGTATAATTACTCGTGTTAATTTATAGTTTGCCTTCCTTGTAAAATCGCCAAAGTCTTTGGATATGCACCTGAAGTTAGTTGAAAAGTGACAACTGTCGGCGAAATGTGGGAATGAAAGCAAGCTGGAAGTCTCAGTTTTACTCATTTTAAAGTCAGCGCATAAATGTTCCTAAGAATGTTCCCACGTAGACTTGTGATTTCATTCTTGTCCGTTCTGTTAGGAAATAGTGCATTTAGAGATTTAGAGACTGAATGAGGGATGTGAAAAGCACACGATTTTGAAGCAGCCATTCCCACATGAGCATCCTGTCGGAATCTCGAGTAAGCTATTGAATCGGAATCTCAATGCCGCCGAGTCATTTTTATTATCTGGATCATGCACACAGTCTAAGATTTTTTATACGGGAAATATATCGTCTATAACACATGTAGAAAAGGAGCAAGCAACTGTAAAACTGCTATTTTGAGATTAGCTTCCAGCGCATCTATTTTTTGTTTAGTTTGAGTCAAAACCTCTTTTACCTAATATACGTACATACCGTATTTTCTCTATTAGAGACCCCGGGGGTTCTATTTTTCAATACCCCTGTGAGAGGGGGGCACTATAAGAAGGGGGGGGGTTCTATTAGAGGGAGGGGTACTATTTTTCAATATGATTGACTAATAGTTTGATAACAACATTTATACACAAAAACTAAGAATAATAGCTCTCAATGGAATCGTCACTGGAATATCAGTTTTACAGTAGATTTTGAATGAATTTGCAATCAGTTCATTGGGAAGACCATCCCATACCTCAAGCATAGATTCCAGGTACGTCTCTATCAGACAATTAGGGGGGGGGGGTACTATTGGAGTGGGTGGGGGGGTTCTATTAGAGGGAATGGTACTATTTTTCAATATCCTAGCGAGAGGGGCGCACTATTAGAGGGGGGGGGGTTCTAATAGAGGGAGGGGCACTAATAGAGAAAATACGGTATGTATATTGCATATTTTCAGGCTTATACAGGCACCCTCCAAGTTTACGCAAACCTCCTGCAATGCGTTTGCATAGCAGCGCTCGCTTTGGAAAGATTCCAGGTTCTGTTGGAGGCGAAAGAGGGGAACAACTCTAGGTAGAACGAGGGTGAAATGCAATGGCAAAGGAACGGAATTAGCAGAATATTAATTAATGACCAATAAATATTGCAGTATTTACTATTTAGGCGTCGTTTCATCGAAATTACGAAGCAAAGCTTCGCTCGCCTCTAGCGTTGGCGGCACTCGTATTTTTCATCGTCCGTTCATTTTTACTCTTTGACGCTTTCTGTCTTCCAAATCATATTTGAAAGTATCCAATAAATTTAAGGCCGCTCCAGTCGCTCTCATTTGTTTTCTCCACGCACTGATAACACTTGGCAAGTTAGATCCGACAATTAAAATAGATTCTGTTGTTAGAGACATTCCTTCGGGATGGAATGGTAGCACTTAAAATACGCTTGGCAAATAAGTTAATTTTCTAAGATAGCCTTTAGGCGTTCTGCGAAGTATTCTCACTCTGGCCCTGCAGGCCAGCGCGTATTACTTCGCTGGAATGGTTAACTTCATTCGCGTTCACTTACATATGCAAATGTTCATCGATCTCTACGATTTTCTACACAGATAACGAATACAATTCCCTACACCATTTATTCTACAATTTCGAATAAAATATTATAAAATTAATTTTTATAGCTCATTGTCTATCTGTATGTCAAGAACAGAAGAAAATATCGCCTGCGCCACGTGAATCGAAGCGGATTGGACGAGAAATTTGCCGCGTTCGAGAACATTCGAGTAAGCTATTGAATCTATTTTTACATTATTAGCACAAGCAAAACAACGGCAGTTGTTTTAGTTATTTATATTTTTTGCAGGCAACAAGTCTCTTTATGCCGCCGATTGCTTGCGAGATGCTCTCGTTCAGCTTCACGGCTTGCTTGATGGTCTACTCCATCCTCTTCACGCCATATCCAATTGGCACAGATCCGACTAAGCTCAGCCACGTCTATGACTTGGTTTTTCGTTGTTTATCCAATTTCCAAGCAGGGAAAATGTTTTAAAGGAGCCGTATACTGAATCTTTCACAAGCGGTTTTATAAACGTGGATCAATCCGCATTTGTCCAAAACGTTGTTCAAGAAAGTTTAAGCCGTTTTTTCTACTTGTTATAAATTTTTTTTACAATAGTTGTTAGACACTCTCCTATCTTACACGCTCTCTAAATCGCAGAAGTGTCAAGTATTTGGGGCTGCTCAGCCCAATTGTATTACTGTGGAATCACTCATTGTCAGTACTAGGATCCTTTAAATTAAAAGATGCAATGCTAATAACAAATTTGGGGAGAATTTCGTATACAGAATGGTACGTTTCGTTCGCTGGTTACCCCGGCATTCATCTTCTTTCGTTATCGACAGCTAAAGCGGGCAAGTATTGAGATTTGCATTGTTATTTTAAAAGCAAAGTAAAAAGTCATTATATTTTAATGAAATTAAAGTAATTATATTATGCATGTGAAATTTCGAATCTCTTGTACTATTTCCAGGTCCGAACTCGACAATCCCACTCAATGGACACAGCTGCTTACTTTTCCTCTCTCAAGTTGCAGTGGCATGTAAATTAATATTAATTATTCGATTAATATAATTACATTGCTTCTATAAAATATGTATTACTTAGGTCACCCAAACACACTGTGATGTGGCTGTAAATGAATTGCTCTGTCTGTTTTTAAAGAAAGATTTTATTTTGCTTGTTCTCTAAAGAACTAATTATAAAGGAAGAAAACTCTTGTAAGCATTTCTTGTCCACGATATCAATGCCATTTTTCATGTGGTGGTTGTCCGATCAGAAAACTTGTTTGTTCGCGTGGTGGCGTGTTAATTATCCAGCAAAACAAACAACTGAGCTATGAACAAGAGAGAGATAGAATAAAGAGAGGAGATACACAACAGAGAGGATAGAGGCTGACATAAGGAGAGGATACGAAGGTGAGATAAAAACATGAAAGTCATATTGTGTCAAGCTAGCAGTAAAAAAATAAAAATATGTATTTTTCAATACGTTTAATCCTTGCTTATATGTACATGAGGAATCAGTACATAAATTTGGAGTCTCTGATTTGTTTTGCACACAGATATCCTCCCCCCCCCACGACTGCTCATTCCGAGGATCATTTGATTATAATTTCATTGACTTTTCAACTCTATCGCAATAATAAATTGTAAGGGAAATCCCCATTCAGAAAACGACCTCTGAGAAATGCATGTAAGAGCCTTGGTCGCTCTGATTCTCTCTTCCTACTATGGGCGTGATAGTTATGTAGCTGGCTAACTTGATCACTCTTTGTTGTATCATACGAATTTCTCTTATTCGGTCGTTTAATGGTAAGCAGAAACGATCTTTTCAACAAGTAGAGTTTTTTTTAAATAAAATACAAGATCGTCAAACTCTTCTTTTCAGCCCAGTACCTGAATCAATGAAAAAAACGATCAAGGCAGAGAAGGACACGGAGTGAATAATTTCTTGCAACGAGCCATGATCAAATTCTATATGTACATATGTCTGTGTCTTCCGTTCTCGATGGAAGATGTACATATAAAAAAACCAAATTAAATGAAACAACTCTGCACAAATAATATTTTTATAAGTTTTAAAATTTAATATTGACACGGAGAAAACATTACAAAGCCGTGCACAGGAATTCAACCTAAGTAAGATTAACAAGAACTTCAAAACTCTGCAGTAGGAGGATATGCGCAATGTAGCTTCTGAATTTCTTTCCTAACCCCTCGCCACTATTTCTCTTCTCAGCTTGTCGCAAGTAAAAACCTTGTTTTTTTAAAATGCACTTAGACCATTAAATAAAATCCCCTGACATCTCTAAAATTCGATAATTAACCAGTATTTTTACAAGGTCCGCCGCACCGTCCCCTTCGTCTTCCTCGGTCGGAAGACTCCGCTTCGCTGCATTGTCACATTGTAGAAATATGAAAATGCCTGGTAGAATTGTCATATTTCTGCAATATAACATTTCTTCCAGGAATCTCTCATGATATTTGTTTTTCATAAACACTTTATAAATGGTTTGAGCTTTTATCCTTGACAAAAAAGACAAATATGAAATATGTCATGAACAAATAATCTTTTGGTTGGATATCCGTCTGTAGCCTTCGAAGAAGTGTCGTTGTGCATCCAAACTTGCAGACGAAACTTGCTGTATTTAGAAAATGCTTGCTTCTTGCAAAGTTGCCTAATGTAATTGGCGTCAGTGCGACGAGCGAGCAATTGACGCTTTTTGGGTTACGGCCTAGGCAATTTGAACTGACTTTCCCTGATCTATTTATAAGCCATCCCCAGGGCGCCGTAACGTTTTGCTCTGTGGTTCCCAAGTTCCGTTCTGTAGCCCTACGTTTACCGCCCGTCGAGCTGCCACTCATTGATTTCCAGTAAACAAGGTCTTTATTGGGCGAAAGAAACTCATTGATCCAGGTACTTGAACTAATGGTGAGTTAGAGAGAAGAAGAATAACTGCTATCGTTTTCTTTGAATCTTGATAACAAAAAGAGGTATCAGACACAGACATATACGCGTCACTTTATCTGTAATGTTAAGTACTTTCATTCTAATTCAGGAATTCAGATACAAGGCAGTTTATTACATATCCTCCGAGACTAATTAGAATTATGAGTGTTCATGCCTAATTGGCCACCCAGTTGCTCTGTGCTGCTTTTAAACTCATCTCAACGTTATCTTCCCTCGACCAGATTGGCTGACTCGGAAAGTCCGATATAGTACTTTGAACATTTTTTCTCGCTGTTGCATACTTTTGAGTAAAACTTAGTATTTTTTTCAATTCATATTTGAATTTTTCGTTGCATTCGGATTTCTTTTACTTTAGAAATCTTTAACTTACATACATAGCTGTCTGCGGCCTTGACTGCACTGCGATTTTTTGAGTTTCTTAATAATAAAAAATGCAATAAAAGGTTAGAATGACGACTATTTCCCATGACTACATAGATATGTACTTACATACATATTTGTGACGAAATCTTGTGACCACTCCTATATAAAGCGTTCTTCCTTACTGAAACGTCCAATTTCGTTTATTCAATGATTATAAAATTGGTTCTTGCTCTGCTATGCTCAATCTTTAACCTGATGAAATGATTGGATTTGGCGTTCTGGAATGTTGAGATACATTCATACATTAGATATATTCCTACGAGCACACTCACATATGAAAATCTATCTGAGCGGAAGTAGTAAGAACATTATATTTTATTTCCCGGGAAAGAGCCAATGAGAGTAAATTTATGTCCATGAAAAGTGTTTTATGCAACAGCAGAAATTGTTCTTTATTTTCTGCTTTGAACAATTATAATAGTTATGTACATACGCACATATCTAAATTAATTGTTCCTATTGTGTTGCAAAGCTTTTATTGATGATAGACCTTTATGCACTTGTTCATGATCAACAAAACGGAGATAAAACATAGAAAAGTGAATATGAACAGATATGTATGTACATATCTGGTGATCATTGAAATCCTAATTTTTCTATTAAAGTTTTGAAGCCGACAAATTGCAGTTATGCGACTCTACGTCGACGATCTCTCGCTTGCTCTCTGGGCACTGGAGGTTTCAGATTGTACAGTTTTTAGAGAAGCTCTTATTTATGTGTATCATCGATTTTGCTTTAATGAATAATGTATTTTTTTATTGATGAAAATTACTCAAATACCTACAGATTTCGATGCACGTGGCCGCCGTCTTCTTCTCGTTCGCTCTCTTTCTCATCTTTATTCGAGATCGTATCTTTCATCCTGCATTCAGGCAAGATTACAATTTGTACATATACTCACATTTTATCTTTTTTTGTAGAGAAAAAAGCGGTAATTCAAACTGGAATACTTTGTTTTAGACTGCTCGCGGCAATGCTATGCATTGATCCTGTGTGCTGCTCGCTTTGCAGTGATCGTCGGCCGAGCCTTCTTTGTGGGTGAAGGACATCTTCCACTCACGGTTGGTACTTCAATATTAATGCCAAAAAGAAACAAGGACATGCATACATACATACATATTTATATGCTTGTATATTTAGTAATTGAAAGATGTGTTTCATGCTCTTTTAAAATAAAAAAAAATAAAAACTTTAGAAATTCCGTGTCTAATGGAAATCAGCACGCTTTAAAACAATGCAGAGAAAAAAGTTCTTCCTGCCCTTTATGATTTGCATTTTTTTGTACGAAAGAGTGAACGCTAAGAGCAATTCTAATTCAAAATTTTGGTTTATCGCAACATTTCTGGGAAATTTTGCGACGAGAACCTTTTGCTCCTGAACTCTATCATAGGCATTTGCAATAACAGAGCGAACGAACAGCTGACTATGAGAATGGAATTCAAAATTACAAATTAATTATTCTAATTGTACGACCCAATTAACGATGATAAACCAGCTTCATCTTTTCAGGTGTACACAGTTCCTCTCCAGATCTACGGCAACCTTCTACAATCTGTGTGTATCGCTGCACTCGCACTCGAGAGATGCAAGGTTTGATGTTCAAAGTCATGGGAGGAAGAAATTGCAAAAGAGGGCGAGAGATAGAGAGAGAGAGAGAAAGAGAGAGAGAGAGAGATGGTGGACATAAAAAGAGAATGGGTGAGAGTGAAAGAAAGGAGAGAGAAGACTATACAGGCAGGGAAAGAGGCATCAATATGCAATAATTTCTTTTTTCGGCATCATTCTGCGGCAGATATGAAGATAAGCTACGTTCACCTTCTGCTCTGGCTGTACTCGCATTTTCAGTAGTAAGCGCTTTTAGTCAAGTTTGGCTGAGTCGTTTGCAAATCTGTAGTTGATATGCTTCTACATTCAAAACTCTAGTGAATACCATTTTCTTCATATTTACCATTCGATTCCGATCTAACGTTTGATTTAAGGTCTCTCCCGGCGCTCTAATTTCTGCCCTACTGCCAGTAATAGAATTAGGCAAGTCAACAAATCTATCTTTTTTTTTTTTTTTTACAATATATCACTTTGATCTATTAAAAAACGTAAAAGCTTGAAGCTTGCAACACTTTCAGAAACTTCAAAAACATTTAGGTGTTCTGCGTAGTATTCTCTCCCTGCTGCTTCAAGTCTGTGCCTTCGCCTTCGCGTTGATTGTCGGTTTCCACTTATACATTCATTTGACACATCGCGTATTCCCAACAATCCATGTACGTAACTAAAACTAACAAAATATAATTCAGATCATTATCTATCTGTATATCACGAACAGACGAAGATATCGCCAGCGACACATAAATGGAAGCGGGCTCAGCGACAAAGTTTACAGCATTCGAGAATATTCGAGTAAAACAAATTGAAGCGTCTTAAAGTAGCACAAAACGCAGTCGTAATCATATATGTACATACATGTTCACATATGTATGTACATATGTTCTAGTTACGTCTCCTTGAATCACACTCTCTTTTATTCATGCAAAAGAGCGCTAATTCTAGAGCGTTTTGGATTCCTTTAGTAAAATATTTTCCGCAATCATTTTTCACATTACTATCTTATAAAAAATAAAATCTATAAAAGAAAAGAAATATCGTAGGCAACACGCCTCTTCATCCCGCCAATAGCCAGCGAGACTATCTCATTTGGCTTGACAATCTGTTTGACTTTCTACTCGTTCTTCTTCACGCCATATCCTTTTGGAACGGATCCAACAAAATTGAGCCACGCTTATGACTTGGTTCTTTCAGGGCCCTCCATTTTTATGATCTCCAGAATTAAGTGTAAAGTGTTATAAAGAGGCGAAAGATCAATTACCAGCTCTGCAGAATGGCGCGTATCGATCCCTATTCAATCCCGTCTTCATCTTCTTTCGTTATCGGCAACTAACTCGTGCGAGCACGCAGGTTTTCTTTATCGCTTCTATAAATTAAAAATAGAAACATGTGAATTTATCTAATTTCAGGCGCTTGCAGTAGTTGGAAATCGCCAATCACGGTGGAAGTGGATGTCTACATCGCGAGTCTGCAACAACAGTGGCAGTGACACTAGATGTGCTTCTTATTCTTAGCAAGTCTAGATTCTGTAACAACTGACTATTTACTGCCCTGCCCATGTATTTACAGTTTAACGCCCTGACAGAATGATGTAAGACTCTGCCTGACGAATGGAACTGTCCCATATCAAACTATGTTTAATTGCCCATAATGTGCAGAATGTGTTATGCGGTACCAAAGAAAACCAGTTTAATATGACGACCTCACAGAAGAGAACAAACAAACCGTGAGACTCATTTAGATACCGATTTAGTAAGAGGAAAAGGAAACGAGCTATAACGATAACAAAGAAACGACACAAGCCACAATGTACACGTAGCACAGAGTATTTAGGAGAAACAGCGACAACTAAAAGGCCAACTAAATTCATATTACGAAAACATACTTAATCCACTTACTCTGACTCTTAACAAGGAAATGAAAGTCGTAGCGGCCAGCCAACTACAGCAAACGAAACAGATTGGTTCTTCCAACAACTGCGGCACCTCTACTCTTCAGTCTAAAGAGTAATGACTCTAGTAACAACGGGTAGGAATAATTCAGGCGGGCTGCACAAACTTCTGAGGTATCAAATCAACTTGGCTCTCTTCCTACGGGGAAGCAAGCACTTACAGTTAAAACAACGGACAAACGAAAATAGTGGATAGAATCTTAATTTGTGGAATAAAGAGAAGTGGTATACGATCTCGACTCTTTGAAAAGCAGTCCCATCTCAGACTTTCGATCCCACTGTAGACGTCCGAGAACCGGCGGCCTTGCGCTTGCGACCAAGCAGTGGCTTCAGCTGCTTCTGCAATTATGTAAACGTGAAAATCGCTGACTAAACCAATCTTTAAAAAAAATTATCTACACATTTACTTCTGCTAAAAAAAAAACAACACAATTCTACTAATGTATTAAAATTATAACACAGTTTTTTTTATATGCCGTAGTAAATTAATAAATAAAAACACAAAAAAAAGTCACTGACCTTGCCACCATTTTTCCTGAGCTGCTTGAGGGGCACGTACGCATACGGCTGAAGTGGCTGGCCCCCTCTGCCCTTCCTGCCGGCCTCGGCAGCTCCCTTCTGATGTCCCTTTCCACGTCCACCTCCTCCTCTGCTGATTGCTGCGCTGCTCACTCCGCTCACGGTCGACAGTGCACGATGGATGCCCTTTCCACCAGGGCGGTAGCCACTCACTCGGGACTGCAACAAACATTCTTGGCCCATCAACATCTTCAATTATTGTTAGAAAACAACTAATTGTAAGAAGCAAACGCGATTGAAGATGAAGCCTTCTTTCCCGCCCCGCTTATAAATATTTACGCAACATTACTGGGATGTACGTATCTCTTTCTTTCTCAATATCCAGTCCCCTCAATATCTGCGAAGCTATTCTGACCGTCTCATCGTCGGAGTCCTTCTCGACTCTCCTCCTCTTCTTCGGTCCTCTCTCATCTTCGTCTTCTTCATCGTCAGTCTCTTCTCCCTCCTCCTCTCCATCTTCCTCTTCTCTCTTTGCCTTTCTCCTTCTCGTCTTCTCCTCCTCTCCTAGATCAATGATCAGTTTTCCACTCTTGCTCAGAGTGAATCCTCCATTCTCCTCTCTTCGCTTCTCCACTCGCGCTTTTCTACGCTCCTCGATGCGTGGATCCATTGTGGACACCTAAAGTGTAAATTACATTTCTTTCTTGAACCACCTTAATTTAAGGCATGAATAAATTTCGCACGTGGCGAGATTAATGGAGACATGAAAAGATGATTAATAGCTTTAAAAGCTATTTGCAACCTTGCCGATGAGATTCTTCCTATCGAGTAGATCCATAGGTGCACCTTCGTCATCCTGTCTGAGCCAGACCGAGTTGCCCGTCCGACTTCTCTTCTCCATTCTCTCTTCTGCCTCGTCGTCCTCGTCCTTCTCTTCATCTGAGTCATCCAGCAGAGCCTGCAAAGATTATTTGCCTGCCGTGATCACGATTGCTATTTATTTATCTTTTATCAATTAACTAGGAATTCTCTGTCGTAAAAGCATGTTAAGAAGTAATTAAAAGAGCATAGCTCAAAAAGTCAGAGTAGAAAAGAGTAGAGTTCTAACCAAAATCGTATCCGCTCCGGCTGTTCTCGCGGACGTTCTGGATCCGCCACCCACAGACATGGCATCTCAAATAGAACCGACCCAAAATAAATAAATAAATTTAGATAAGTCTCTAAGAAATAATAAAACCACTGCCCAACAAAATACGTGTTTTCTATCAAGCCTCATTGGCTTGGTTTCATCAAATTAGGCTAACAAGGATCTTTTCAATTCAGAAAAAAAAGTTGATGGAATAAGGAACCATTATCAGAGTCGTCTCCTTTTGCTGCCTGCTCTCCGCTCTGCTTCCTCTCTTTCCTTCTTCGCTGCTTCTCAATGCTTCTAAACGATGGCAAAACTTACGACCTGTTACGCAGCGTTTGAAAATAAGTCTCGACTGGAATTCTACCGTACCTCAGGAGATTATGCCATTCTTCGCGATCAGTCGCCTTCGCAACAATTGGCCCTCCAAGGCGATCAATCAGGACTTCCAGCAAGAGCCGAGTTGCCTTCCGCACCTACAAACACATTCAAAACTGTCTAATCATCCACTGTCTATGAATCCAGTTACCAAGAGGGAGAACTCGAAGGCTGATTTGTAATGGATAAACATTCAAGATATAAAAACACCTTGATTGTGCCATCCTTCGGCTCCTGGGAAAAGACGGAAGAGAGGACGATCTCGCGATATTGTTGAATGCCAAATTCGCCCAGCTTCTGAAGGAGCACACGGAGAAGCCTGGAAAAGTTATCAAAATTATTTGTAAAATTTCTCCAAATGATAAACAACATTGTTGGCTTTGTATACTACCTGAATATTAATAGTATTTACAGTACCTGAGAGCAAGGACGCGTACTTGAGGTCGAACATCTGACAGCCAGGTGCACGAGTGTGCAACTAAGCGGGCAGTGTCACTTGCGGCCATATTCCTGCAATTCGTTTTTTTTGAGAGCATCTTATAGAATACACAATCTTACTGTCATCGCAATTCCCGGACCCCGCTCAAATCCCAATTCCCGACCCTCCGGTAAAATCCAAATTCTGGGCTCACCCTCCAAAATACCAATTACCGGTTCCCATTTTTCGGCCCTCCACTCAAATCCCAATTCAAGACCCTCGGCTCCGCACCTGATATGCTTTTGCGCGACAATGTTGAGAGCGACGAGGCTGCCTCGAGCAATGTGAAGAGGAACTCCGTTCTCGTCTGCGGCACCGGGGAGAGAAGAGGCCTTGGCTGGCTCTTGCTTCTTCGTCTTCTTCCCACCATTCTTGACGGGACCCTCCACCGCGGGCGCCACCGCCCCGAACAATGAGCCCAGAACGCCAGAGAGCACCGTTGATGTCGATAAACTGAACGAATAATAAAAGCTGACAGAAAGCTCTGATCTCGACTGGATGTCATGAGAGAAAGTACAAACCCAGATTCGGAGCCCGCTTCCACAAGCCGGCCGCACAGCTCTTGCAGGCACTTGCTGGCATTCGCACGCGCAGCCACGCTGTTGCCCTGGAATCTCACATTCTTATTCTGTATTCCTCGCAACAACTAAAAAAATCTTGGCACCATTATATATGAGCGCTTCATTCATACTTAAAGAGGCTGTTCATGGAGTCTAAAATTATCGTTTTTCACTGTCTGCGCCTCTCGTTGCATACTCTTTTCTTAAGGATTACCATCGTTTTTAAAGTAACTGGCCCCTTTCAGTCAATTTTTTATGCTACGCGGACAAGAGAGAGAGAGAGAGACTCAGAAAGTGAAATAGGAAAATAGTGACCTTGTCAAGCATCTGTACGATGTTCGGCATGAGCTTCTCGGTGAAGTTGTTCAGTGACGCCGTGTCCGTCATCGACGGGAGAAGAAGTCGGGCGGATGCCGTCTGAGCTGCTCGAGCCTCAAAATAAAACTCTCACTCAACATGTTTTCTTCATTTTTGCTCCTACTTCTGAACCAATAAAATGTATCTTTGAAATGGTCATTACAACTACTCAATAATCAAAAAGGTAGAAAACTTAAAGCAATCTCACCTGTGGTACAAGATTCGAGATGGGCAGGCAAACAGCTTGTTCGATTTCTTGTGCGTGTTCGATGAAGACTGCGTCAAACTCTGGTGTGCCACTGAAAAGCAATTTTGTTCTTCTTCATGATTCCAACACTCAAATTTACTTCAATTTGTAAGAAACAACTCGTCCCTCCACTCACATAATATGAGAAAATGCTTACACTTTTCTAAGCAACTCCTCAAGAATACGGTAGGCCTTCTTCTGCCGAGGGGGCGACGACTTGTCTCCCAGCCATGGAAGGACAACCTATAAATAGATGTAGTTTCAACTCCGAACAGAGAACATCGCAATCAGACCCACAAGACATAAAGCATTACAACGATTGTGAGCCACCAGCAAATGGCTCATTAATCCAGAAACTATCGGGCACCTGGCCTTCCGAATTCCCTTTTATGTATTATGTATCAAAGATGGTCTGGGGAGACAGTATCTACTACAGTAGTGACCTAAGCTACAGTAACCTGCATAACGGATCGACAAGTCTCGACATCGGCGTTACGCAAGAGGGCCGCCACAACATCCAGAATCCGCGCTTGCTGAGAGGCTTCCGCCGTCTCCGCCGCCTGAAATCAAGCGAATAAAAAGATAATTCAAGGCATTAATTTCATTTCTAATTTTAACAAAGAGCAGCAAGATAAACTGATAAGAAGTTACCTTGGTCATTCCGCTCGAGACGTACTTGGCCACCAGGTCGTGCGGAGTCGTGTCGGCGTACATTCGAATAGTCTCCAGCGCCGACATTCGCATCCCTCGCTCATCGTAACTGTAATATTATTTTATTATTTGCTTTTAACTAACTTCATGAAAGTTCAATCAAGGAAAACACCCTCAATAAGCACTTTCAAACGCATTAACATCACCGTAAACTACTGACTCCTCATTGTCATCGCTTCCATTGGTGTAGAGATTGAAGAGGATTGGCTGGAAGTTCTTAGCAAACCGCATCATAGCCTCGACCCTCTCGACCGGCGCATCTGGCTGCTGCACAAATCGGAGGGCAGCTCGGAGGCCGCTCATCACTACCTCAAAATTCTTCTTTTTTTTTTAAACAAGGATAGTTGAATCTGATATGCCCTATTAATAGCAACTATGCCTTTAAGTTTATCAATTCAATCTAAAATTTTCCCAATTGAGTTTGGAAACTGCATTGGAATGTTCAAGTGAACAAAAAAAAGATAGCTGTCAAAGCAGCATAAAGCACTGCTTTTGTGTTACAGGTCTATTGCTGACCGTTCGGAGATCTTTCCGCTCCTGAATGGCCGTTCCAAGGATCGGCGCAAGGGTTGGGAAGGTCGACTCGAACTCGGTCGGAGATTCGAGGAACGCAGGCAGAAGCTCCCAGAGCTGGAGCTGCACTGCAGTGTAGACACGTGCTGAGGAAGTCTCGAAGGAGGCGAGACGGCGATGGAGCTGAAAGAAAGTGGAGAGAGAGAGGGAGAGGAGAAGAAAGAGACAGAGAGAGAAGGGGAGAGGGAGAAAGACAGAGATGAGAAATGGAAACAGAAAAAGAGTTCGCACCAACCTTGATGGCAAGAGGGAGGAAATACTTGAGGAATAGAGAGAGGGGCGCCTTATGGAGATTCACACGTAAAACAGGAATCAGCCACGATCTGAAGAGAAAATAAAATCGCATAATCACCAATTACCTTGTCCACATATAGACAAAATGGAATCCTAATGAGAGGTCCTGAGATGAAAAGCTTGAATGAAACCTCGGCAAGTCGAGTGGCAAGACAGCAGCTTCAGGGTCGATTTTGAGCCCAATGACCGAGAGAACGGCGCTCGCTCCAACGTGCCGCACGGCCGAGCCCACGGTCTACAGCAAAGGAACTAATAAGTTAAATAAATATTTATCTTTATTTTCTTCCTCCCAAATTACTGTGAGAGAGCTATAGTTGCATAGTCTTGTAAAGCGCACGGTACTTTCCTCCAATTATTCATTGCAAAAGCATTCCTCACACTACAGTAGGCATTTAGAGGAAATCCCGAACGGTCCAGAATAAACCTATTAAAATGTCCTAATAAGAGAGAAGGCCTGCTGACAAAGTCCAGCTCCGCCTTGCACATGCAGGTGTCGCTCTCTCGCAGTTCAGCCAGAGTCTTCAGGGTCGATGCGAACTGCTCGCCGACTAGGCCAGGGCCTACCGCCTGCAAAATAAGTTAATGTCATTACCGAAGCCGCACTACCATATCCAATGTTGCTGGAATATGAATCCGGGCATTTTTTTTTTTACATCATAGAATAAGGATATCTTTTCGTACCTCAAATAAACGCATTTGTGTGCGGACAACAAAGCGCCAGACTGGCGCCGACTGAACGTGGAGGGAGCGATGCAACAGGCCGAGCAGCTCCTGCAAGATAATACATGTCTTCTCTACCTAACAATCGATATGGCACGTATCAGCATTAGGTTTGTTCCTTGTAAAATGCCACATGAACTTTTAACACGTTGATATGAAACAGAAAACATCTCTAGTAGGTTTTTTTAACATTTTAAACCCGATTAATTTTAAACCCCAACTCACCTTGCCAGCTTCTTCCTGATCTTGAACGCAGCATTCAATGATGCGCGTGAGCAGCTGGTATGTCAGCTGAGCGAGCGGCTCTCCGGCGCCGTCAAATTGCCGGGCCAGGCAAGCTGTCGTCTCACTCAGGAGAGCGGCGCTGGCCGAAGCGTCCTTTGCCGAAAGACACACCTGCACATCAGAGCTACAGTATCCGGGCCATTTATGAACACCAAACCCCGACCATGTGACCAAACCACGACGAAACAAACCTGTGCTTCAGTTAGGGCCTGCATCCAATGGGCGAGGACGGTGACATCGGCGGCAGGAGGGGCGAGGGCGCGGAGTGACTGGAGAAGGAGAGTGCAGGTGGAGGGAGGGAGGGCTGCGTCTGGTGGCTGTCGCTCCAGCGTGCGCTGCATGCATTGCAGAGCGCTGCATTTCACCTCAAATCACACCAAATATAAATACGACCATTCTTCTAGACATTTACAAACACTCAACAAGGGCAAAAAGAAGCCAAGCTAACCGTAGGATCGGCAATGGAAAAGGAGCGGAGGATGGTTTCGGCGAGTTGCTTGAAGAGTGCCTCTGGCATCTTGTACAGTATTCCTTCCAGAAGGCAGAGGTACCGTATGGCTGCCAGGACACCATTTTTCGCCGCTGAAATGGGAATAGAACTCTTGTAAAATTCTTAAACCGAGTAAATCAAAGGTTTAAAAAAACGGGTTCCAGATATGTTTGTAATTTTTGGAAAATTTATGGTCAGATTCTCACTTTGCAGAATAAAGTATTCTTGGCAAGCTTCCAAAATGACCAACTGAGGCATCCTTGCAGCTCCTTGAGGATGTAGGCAGCAACGGGAGCGGCTGCCGCATGGATGCCGTTGTCGCCCGCGGTGACGGGGTCGGTGAGAACCGCACGCGACACGCGACGCGCCATCGTGCGCACCCAGGGACGGTCGTGCGTGCAGAGCGCGCACACCGAAACTACCATCTGACTGCAAAGCTCGACACGTAAGCACATCAATCATGTCATAAGAAAGAAGTAAACAAATAGGTAACCAAGTTTCTCGTAATATTAAGGAAGTCTAACTGCTAAGGAGCACTCTTACGATTTCTTTAACGATCTTTCAAAGGAGCAACTGGCTGAAAGCACAGCAGCAAGCATATAATAAGAAAATTAAATAATTCACTGCTTTCTCCCCTTTCATCACGAATACAACGCCATCAAATACTTCATAAAAAAAAATAAAATAAAATAAACATGACTCCGTTCGCTCTTCAACAAACCGTGTATTGGCGTTGGACCAGACCGCGGGTGGCTGAGCCCTAAGCACGACGCCCAGCACGGCGAGTAGATTCTTCAGGATCGATGACTCGGGCGACGTCGCGTACTCCACTATCTTCGTGTAGATCACCTGAGTTTTTTTTAAAATCATCATATTAAAGCTTCCACACTTTTTTTTGAAAAAGAAAAGTCATATAAAAAAAGAAAAGAAGATGATAACTGACATTAACTATGCGAGTGAACTGCGCCTGCATGACATCCTTAGACACCTTGCGCATCACGAGATGAAGGAGATAAGCAGTGGCTGCTGCACGAGACGCGTCCTCGTGGGATGCACCCTGCAAAAGGTACAGTGTTTCACCCGGAAACAGCAACTTCAGAATGCTTTTGGAAAAAATTTAAAAAAAAAAAACAAGAATTCAAGAAGAAAACAAGAAATCTTAGGCAAACGCCAACAAAAACAGAGAAAATATATCGATCGAAAGGTTCATAAGAAATGACCTCGAGAGTAACAAGCAGAGCTGCCATATACTCTACATCACTCTCTCCTCCTCCGCGTTCCTTGATGAGCTCTGCGACGGCTGCCAGCACGGAAACCACTTCAGTCTGCATCGACGAGCCTGATCTGAAAAGAAGAACCCTCTCACGACGGCGTGGCGACATTTCAATAGAATGGTGGTACTGTAACATAGAAAACACTAAAAATACAGTAAGAAATCTTGGGAAACTTTGCTTTCCTGCGAAACACAAAGTTCATTTGTGAGTCACTTGCACATTTTAAATAGTTGAATTTATTGTTTTTTAAGCTAAAATTACTTGAATAATAACTTTTTTTTAAATATTTAACTCCAGATTAAAATTTTCTATTTATATAAGTAAAGACGAAATGGCTAACTTCCAGACACGATGGACGGCGTCGAATGTCTGGTTGGTGCAGGAAGTGAAGGCAGAGATGGCGGAGAGTCCACCTTCTGAGACCATGCTACGGGCGGAAGATGAGCCGGGCTCCTTCCCCAAGGACATTGTCTCCTGGAAGGGGAAACGTTCTTTTTAGCTTATTGAAAATTGGTCAGTTTTGTTTTCTTCAATTACACTTTTCAGAGCGGAAGGATAAAACACAACTACACGACTATTTACATTTAAAAAAAGATATAGCAGCATATAAGAAGGAGAGAAAGGAACCAGATTGAGCTGGTCCATGACAGCGTCAGGCACGAGAGGGCGGTCGTCCACGGCAACCATGCCCTGCTGCAGAACGAACGCCTGCCGCGCGGCACTCGCAGCGGAACGATGGCGCGAACGAGACGGATTACTCTCAGAACTGGAAATGTATCAAGCTGATGTCACTTTATAATACGTTCCATTTATACGCTTTGTAAAAGCGAAAGGAGATAGATTGCGCATGAAACAGGACAAAAATTATTAATAAAAAATCCCCTTAAGAGAACCTCAGCTCCTAATAGAAGTTCAGGATAGACAGGATCTCGGGGATAAATGCCAACAAACAATAAAATGGGTATAAGGAAAATAAAATAACTCGATATCACTTAGATAAAAGTGGCGAAAAGCGACCTCATTCCCTTTGGAATTCGTGCTCGACTCTTCGAGCCATGAAGTCGATGGCGGAACTTGCCAGACATGTCAGAGTGCTTCGACTAGAGAAACTCGGGCAGGGAACACGATCCTTAACAAGCAAAAATGACAATATTATAGACAAATCAGTGCAAATATGCCTAAAAAAAGTCAACTCCTTGGACGAAACAAGCTTTCATGGCCGAATATTTGTTCTAGGGCAACGAGAGAAGACATCAACAG
The DNA here is from genome assembly GCA_945643635.1 of Allodiplogaster sudhausi. Classification (NCBI taxonomy): domain Eukaryota; kingdom Metazoa; phylum Nematoda; class Chromadorea; order Rhabditida; family Diplogasteridae; genus Allodiplogaster; species Allodiplogaster sudhausi. Next base: position 1,075,317 of record CALZFC010000045.1, on the reverse strand, counting down.
TGCAAACCTTCAGATTAGTGATTCGCCACCCGTTGAAATCTTCACATACGATGAAAACAAGCTTCGGACTAAGCCTGAAAGTGGAATTAGTCAAATGAGCTCGAGGGGAAACAAAAAGATTCTGTTATAGGACACGGCAGCAGCCTCCAAGAGGCAAAAAAAATTAGGATATTATCAAAACAAGTACAGGAATGTATGTTTTCAGTTAACATTGCTGTTAGGCCCTTTCAAAACTTTGAAAAATTTGTCCCACCGAACTCATTTTAATGTTCCGTAAGGCTTTTCCGTACGGGACACTCGAAACTTAGAATTATTACCGTATCGAATTCAACTTGTGCTTTCGGAATTTGCATGTACTTCTGGAACCTTCGTCAGCCATTCGTAGTTCAATTGCATGAACTTCTGGGACATTCGAGAACAATTGCGGTGTTTCTTGAGTGTTCCGGAAATTTCATCGTGTTGTGGGATATAAGCGCGGCCACTTGGGACACAGCCACTTCTGCTCTTCTGCGACACTTGTTTCTTGCTTTGTTGATGTGTTCTTCAGATGCCCTCTGCCCAGTGTTTCTTGTACCTCAACTAGGAGCCCATCTCTCTTCCTCAAAACCTGTCCCTTAACAAACTTGTCTCTCCCAGCCTTTCCACGCCCCTACTCACCTGCTTCCCACAGTACCTCTCCGTCCCCCTTTTCTGTTCGTTCCGCTGATCACTAAAAAAAACCCCGGCTGCTGGCATTGTTGTTTCACCCTCCTGGCTCCTTTTCATTTCTACTCTCCCTCTCGCCTTCTGGCTACTTTCGGCAATGTCTATGTTGCCTATAGAGATCTCTCTTTGCCTCTCTCTCTCTCTCTCTCTCTCTCTCTCTCTCTCTCGTTCATTCTCAGTCTCTCCATGCCTTTGCAGCTTTCCTGACTCTCTCGCTCTCTCGCGATGTCTCTGACTCCCTTCGGTCGCTCTGACCCCTTCTTCCGTCGCATCTTTGATGACATGGAACGTGCCCACCGTCTCATCCAGCCCTACTGGCAGCACTTCGAGATGCCCGAGATCGCACTCAACACCGGCGCATTCGGAGAGGTACGGACACTTCACTATGGTCATCTCACTCAGCCATTCTTGATGCATTTCTGATGCTTTCACTCTGATGTATCAATCTCGAGAGAAAAAATCGCATTAGTTCCCTTCATTCTCGAGCTGTAACTCGTCTATTCTCTCTCGCTCTGCTCTCTCCTTTCTCTTCTCTTCCCTCTTTTCCACTCTCGTCTCTCTGTTTCTCTCGTATTATTTTAGCAATTCCCCCCCTTCCTGTTCTCTTGAATCTTTTCATTGTTGTTTTGAATAACTGATTCTGTAACTTGCAGGTGACGAACACTAAGGAGAAGTTCGCCGTGTCGGTCGACGTGTCGCAGTTCCGTCCGGAGGAGCTGAAGGTCAACGTCGCCGGCAACGTCCTCTCCATCGAGGGCCACCATGAGGAGCGCAACGACAACCACGGCTCCATCCAGCGGTGAGATCTCTCTTTCTCTCTCTCTCTCTCCCTCCCTCTTTCTCTCTCTTCCTGTTTCCTTACCTCCTCTCATCTGTCTCTCTTCTCTCAATTTCTCTCTCTCACTCTCTCGCTCTCCCTCTCACACCCATAATCCATACTCATTGCAGTTCCTTCACCCGCAAGTTCACCCTCCCGGAGGACACCAACCTGGACACCCTTCGCTCTTCTCTCTCGGACAACGGCAAGCTGTCGATCGAGGCTAGCAAGAAGGCCGTCGAGGGCCCCCAGTCTCGTGCCATCCCCATCCAGTCCGCCTCCACCAAGCAGTGAAAACCATCCAATCCCATCTGGAGGTCCCCTTCCATCCAAATGTCCATTGAATATCTACAATTACCCATTTAATCTCTCAGTTACTCTATCCCCGCTCAAAGTATATCCCAGGCCTCCTTTTTTACCTCACTTTATGGCCTTATCATTTTTACCTCTTTTATTTGCGTTGCTATGTTTTTGTCTACGAATACTGTGAATAAACTTATCTTGTTCAAAATTGTGTTCTAACTTGCAAACTGACTTAAAGAGATGGTAACGGTGTTTTGCGATATTTCCGTTGTTAGAAGTGCTTATCACATTGTTGAGAGAGCGAACGAGAGAGAAAGTGGGGAAGGATTGATGTAAACGAAGCCTAAAAACATTATGATGTGCAGGAACGTGTGATCTTAGGTAAAAAGCGAATGGCAAATAAATGGTTCAGTAATGGCCAGTAATTACCGTACAAACACGGTAGTTTACTGATACGCGATTCAGCAATAATGCACCAATAGTGAACCATTAAACAAATTTCTCCGCATTAACCTTTCAATACAGTGGCTTTAACACGCATATACTGCAAACTTAACTGGCACTTCCCACAGCATTTTTGAGCCATTAAATGGAGTACTGTAGGGTGGTGTGAATTACACTAAAAATATATTTTTCTGCGATTTAATTATTGCGTTCCATTTCTCTGCCATTAAATGGCGTACTGTTCTTTGGTGTGAACCACACCAAAAATATTCCTGGGCCTTTTATTCACTTCCACAGATGTGACGAAAAATTAAGACATTTACCAAGCAAAAAAGCATACCAGGAGAAGAGATAACGAGAAACCGAAACGCAACGATAAATTAGCGATAACGAAGACAATTAAGTGGCATTGTTTGGGCATGGTTAACAACTTAAAATGTGTTACACAAATAGTGAACAAATACTAATATGGAAGCATTAACAACCTCAAGGACATTCTAAAAAATGGGAAATGGGCGGGGATTCTAGTCTTAGTATGGAATTAAAAGACATGGTAATTACTCGTAGGTAAACTCGAACATTAATTCAGTGGTTGTCCGTTTTTAAAGACAATGTGATCTCCGAGCTCCGAGATGGCCATCATCATCGAACTCCTTCCCGTCTTCTACTTCCTCATCATCGACATCAACGTCATCAATAGACTACACTGGAATTACAACAAATACAACACGAAAACCCTCACTCTTACAAGAACCTGCTCGTTGCTCTTCCGCGATGGCAGTCAAATTATCGCTCGATTACTTCCTAATCGACAAAAGCGGCCAGACATACGAGCGTGGCCGAAATCGAGACCTCAAAAGAAGCACATCATCATTCTCTGCAGCAAGCCAGCTAGAACTTACATTTTGTTCCAATCGATGATATTCTTTGGTAAAATGTAGAAAAAGATGAACACTCAGAAGCTCCTGAAAGACAACAACTAATATAAGAATAAACCAATTCGGCTAAATAATGATCCTTTAAAATCATACCATGAGCAAACCTTTCAGACGACATAACTAGACGTCCCGGTCAAAAAAATTCGTTAAAACTCTTCAATAACGAGCCTGAAATCAACAAACGACATTAAACAACAGCAGTAACCATACCAAACTTGTTCAACTTTCAAGTAGTCAGCTCAAGGCAAGATAGCAGTGCATTTAAATACACATTTAATCTCCCGCCAATGAATATGATTACAGAATGCTGATATTCCAGCCAAGACTATTCAAATTTATAATGGCAATAAATGCCCAAGTAATGGCCAACTAATGGCGCAAATCAACTAGTTTACTGATACTCGTCCTACCATTAACGAACCATTTCCGCGAAATATTAGCAATTTTGCACCAGTTGCACCATTACCGCGCGGGGAATTGGCCATTCGCTTTTTACCTGAGATTGGAAAACTAGTTGATGCGTGCATTTCCCAGATTACTCAGAAGGCAGCGAAAACGCATTCTGTGAGTTTGAAAAGAATTATGAATAATGCTTCTAAACGGTTGTTTATTCTATGCCTTTTATGCTTTATTCTTCATTTTACTTACCTGGCTGACGGTGAGTCATTCTTCGTGAGAAAGGCATTGCGTCAGAGGCCTGATTGCGAAATTCCCTAATCTTGTCCGACGTGTCACTGTCTTTCGCTCAACTTCGTCCCACTTTACTTCTCTAATTTCTTTCGGTATTCTTCTTTTCCTTCTCTAGAATACCTTCGAGGAGACTTAACTTCTGAAGTCGTCCTTCCTTTTCCTGGTTCCTCCATGTCCTCCTTAAGTCGACTCGCCTTCCTGGCCATCGCGGCTCTCTTCCTTTTCATCCCGAACGGTTTGTTCTCCTCCATTTATTATTTCCTATCTTCCGTTGCGTTCTCTCCTTGTATTACTCTTTACAAAACAATTGAATTGCCCAAAATACTACTCATGATTATATGTTATATATATATATATATATATATATATATATATGGGAAATGTCATTCCAGAGCGGTTTCATTTTTCTTAATACTGCTTTCAGAAGCACAACGGACAAAGCTGCGCGATGTCAGTGCCCTCACTCTTCGCGAAGGCGCCATGACTACTGGTCAACGAATGAAATCTTACTTTCCTTCCAAGTCGACTATGGCGTATATAATATCACTCATTCTTAATATATTCCTTGTTTTTTTTAATGAAATTATTGTTATAAAAAATTGTGTTAAGTAATAGATTGATTGTTGTTTTCGAGTTTTGATTAGTGATCATTCCCAGGCCGCCGCTCGTCTCCGCTGCCACAGCTCAAGTGCGTGGGCGGCACCGCCGGCTGTAGAGGAAATGTTAGCGCTGCATTTTGAATTCCTTTCTTTGCATTTGCATCTTTTTAGAGTCTGTAATGATATAATAGTGGTATTCTTAGATGAACTGTTATTTGTTAGTTCTAATGATGAGAAATGTCTTATTGTTAGATTTTGAATCCTGCTTTAAGCTTCATCATTAGAAATCTCTCTCTCTCTCTCTCTCTCTCTCTCACTCTCACCTCTCTCTGCCCAGTTGCGCATTGTATGCGGTATGTTAGCCGTAGTTGAAATGAAAGCCTTCTTTCCTCAGGTCAAGCTGCCTCGCACGGTGCAGTGCTCTAATAGTGGTCACGACGGCGTGGATGTTCAGTGGGAGTGCCGTGCGGAGATGGACGACAGAGTCCAGTTTGGACAGGTTTTATTTTGTCAATTTCTCCTATTATTTATAAATCTATTTCAATTTCTACTCAAAGATTGTTTTTTTTATGTTGCATACTTTGAAAGAAAAGAAAGAAGCAAACCAGCTGCTGATATCTTGGAGATCTCCGTAACCTGCGAAGGCTACAGCCACCCCGAAGATGAGTACATCCTCGCCGGCTCCTGCGGACTCGAGTACGAACTGGACTGGCGAAGCGGAGGCAGCAGTGGCACTCGATATCCAACCAAGCAGTCCAGTCTCGGGTGAGGGATACGGTAGGGGAGAGAGATCTTTCGGATGGTGGATGAGATTGAGGCATACGGTAGAAGGAACATAGTAGAGTTCAAGTAATTCATCTTCTTAATCGAGATCAGAGTTACATTTGAGATCGTGGGTTGAATGGATTGGGAATGTACTCGTGATTCTCTTTATCGCCGGCGTCATCCTCTACATGTGCTACAATGCTGGTGGTATGTAATCGATATTTTCTTCAAGATATGTGTTTTGTTTGTTCTACCTTTGGCTATTTCGAAATTATGGCTGATTGTCTTCTGTTAATTTATTTAGTGAATCTCTTCAAAATCTTAAAGAAGAAATCTTTTCCTGACGGCTGCGCGCTAAAATAAATAAATTTGATATTTTATAGCAAATATTTTCTTTCAATCTTAAGGGGCGGGAGGATCTTTCAGTAATGCTCTCGTGTTGTTCTACAGTTGTGGTTGTTTCTCTGATGCGAAAAAAAGATTGATATATAAGTGAGAGAGACAGAGAGATAGAGAGAATCTAATACAGGAGGTGACGGAGGCGCCGCTGGTCCTCGTCATGGAGGCTTCTTTGGCGGCGGCTTCGATGGTGGTCCTGGTGGCGGCGGACCTGGCTATGGCCCTCCACCTTCGTGAGAATTTATTTTTTATATTCATTTTGTTTGTTAAAAATTTACTGTATGCAGCAGACTTTTTCTTTTTCTGTGTCTTGCGAATCCAATATATACAATATTTACCTTGTCAGCCACCAAATTGATTACCGTAGCAACGCCATTTGCGTGTAGATGAGCCAATGGACGGGAGTTACCGTACCTTCCAACTGCTCTTGCAGTTACCACGACGCAACGGGAAGGAAGCCGTACGGATTCGCAGGCGCCCCTCCACCAGCAGCCGGAGGAGGGGCAGGGGCCGAAGGACCCGGCTTCTGGACCGGCCTTGGGCTTGGCGGACTCGGCGGATACTTCATGGGCAGGCAGAATGGAGGTATGTCGGAATTTTTTTTCATATTTACAAATTAAAACTATAGTGATTGTGGTGGAATACACATATCTACCTGCAATTAGTTCACGACTTATTATTTGGACTAAAATGTAAGTATTGATTTTGATTTTAAGGAATGTTATTTTCACTCAATCTTAAAAGTACTTTATATTTCTGCTTACAATTAGTTCACAACTTAGTATTTCGAATTAAAAAATAAAGAATGATTTTTAAGATGGCGCGAATAACCGCTGGAGATCGGCTGGCGCTGCGCGGCCCGACGAGTTCCACCGAGCGGCCGGCTTCGACGACTTCCATGATCAGCCATCCACTTCCAGCGGCGTCAGAGAAAGCACAGGCTAGGAGGGGGAAGGGTTGTTGGGTGGAATGCTGTTGTGTTTTTTTTTTAAATATCTTTCTCTGACTCTCTCCTCTCTCTCTCTCTTTCTCTCTCTCTCTCCATGTCTATCTATCTCTTTCTGCTTTCTACCAATCTCTCTATCCTTTCCTGTTCTTATATTCCTGTGAGCAACGAAGATTGTTCATGCTTTTCAGCATTTGGTGGCACGCGCCGCAGATAAGAGAATTATCTCTACGCCAAGGAATTGCCTGCCAAATGTATTTTGTATCCATTCCGGGTTATCTCTCTGCTTAGCTTTAGGCTAATTGTTAGTATTTCACGTTTTTTTTTCTTTTTTTTTTCTTTCTTTCTGTATTCCAAAACTAACATGTTCGCTATTGTCCGTGTAATTGTAATCTCGCCTTGCACTTTTTTATATGACAACTCGAAAAATGCGTTAAGGAAACTCAAAATAAACGATATAAGGAACGTTGAAGTGTTACATTGGACATTTCATATTAGAACACAGATTAGCTTGATTGAAAAGGATATTCCTCTATAAAGGGAAGACCATGAAATGGCCGGCTTGGTCTCTTATTTACATAGTTAATAGCCGACGAAGCTATTTAAAATAGAGCATACACCACTCAATGCTTTCTTGCTTTCTTAGTTATCTTTAACTTTCGTAGATCGCTTGAGCAATCGTCGTGCACATGAATGAATAACATACACAACAACGGCAAGAATACTGATAGCGAGAAGGAGAGCAGCGGCGATGACATCAACGAGGAAGTACTGAATCCAGCCGAGTTCGAGTCCGCGCGGGGTCAGCGACTTGGCAGAGCCGAACTCAGCGGCGAACTCGACGTGTTTCACGAGCAACTCGCGAGGAGAAAACGGACGGCGAGACAACATTCGAGAGGTTTTCTTCGCATTCTTACGGAAGCTACAAGTAATTGCTTCCAAAGTGTTGTCTTCATGTTAGTTTGAATCACTGATTTACTCATCGCTCTCGCAATCTCTCTTTTCTCGCTCTCTCTCTCTCCCTCTTTTTCTCGCTCTCTCTCTCTATCCCTTTTCCTCTCTCTCTCCCCCACTCTCTTTTTCTCTCCCTCTCTCTCTCTTCTCTTCTTCTATCATACCTTTCATCTCGTAGCAGCCGTCTGAGTGCATCTGTGACCTTGTCCTGTTCCAATGCCTCTCTCTTATCGAGAGCGATGCCCAGTCCGTGATGC
>CALZFC010000045.1:995000-1062500 GCA_945643635.1 Allodiplogaster sudhausi | reverse complement strand
GCACCTCGAAGGTTGAGCGCACAGGCGCTGCCGGCGGATCCCGGCTTAGAGCGTGCACTGGCATCTCGAAGGTTGAGCGCACAGGCGCTGTCGGAGGATCCCGGCTTGGGAAGGTGCCCTGGCACCGCGAAGGTTGAGTGCGCAGGCGCTGTCGGAGAATCCCGGCTTGGAGGGTGCCCTGGCACCGCGAAGGTTGAGCGCGCAGGCGCTGCCGGCCGGTAGTTCCTCTTTTTATGGTCCCAGTATGGGGATTTGTGTTCCATATGGTGTGCCCTGTTAGGTTTGTGGTGACGTGTTACCGGTAAAGCGGTGACACCTGTTTTCAGAGGATGTTCGGACATCGCTTATGGGCATATTTGTTGCGGAAATAGTCAAGCCTACTGTATGCGGTCTTAGTTCACAGCCTTGTTATTTTACGAATTTTCCGTATATTTCACACCAGTTGGGGTTTGTTACTTTATGTTGCAGTGAGGTCAGGGACAAGTCTGTTAGACGGTCATAGTTTACAGCCTTACTATTTTACGTGTATTTCGAATATTTCAAACCCATTGGGGTTTGTGACTTTGTGGTGCAGAGAGGTCAGGTTTCAGTCTCTAAAAGAAGAACCAAGATGGCGCTGGCCAGGCTTCCCGCCGGGGAGTGAACCTTAAGGCCTAATAGTCTAGTTGTGGCAGCCCTGGTTGTTCATGGCAAGTGTGTACGAGTTGCTGGCCGAGCCCGGCTTTAGGAGGTGCTGTGGTACCAAGAGATTTAAGTGCTCAGGAGTGACTTGGCGGGTGCACTGACATCGCGAGCGTTTAACGCGTAGACGTTGCCGGCCGAGCCCGGAATTGCATGGTTACAGGGATAGAAGTTAGTAGGGCCTTGCCCCGGTCATTATGGCCTTCAGGTTTCGCAACATTAGGGTGTGTGGTATGGCTAAGTGTTTGCTTGAGTTTGACAGTTTTACCGAACCATTATCGTCTGCAGCCTTTCCCTTTTATGTGTACCAAAGTTGTGCATGTCCTGATGGGAAATTTACGATTTGCCGGGGTGAGATGAGTGTGACTTAAGTCTAGGCTGCATTTTGCCTTTTTTTTCTGCGCAAAGATGGTTGTGCCAGGTTATTGATTTGTAGCTGGGCCAAGTTTCAGACTCCAAGAGAAGGGGTGAAAAGAATCTGGCTAGATTTCAGAGATTGCGGAAGAAGAAAGCCGCATAGTTCGAGCTTAGTTGACGAACAGAGCTCAGCCGGGCGGGTGCCATGGCACTACACGGGTGGACTTCACAGAAACGGCCGAATGGGGCAGGCGCAGGTTCAGAAGGGAGCGTGGCGTTCTGCCAGTTTTTCATTTCGCATGAGACGTTAATCTCATGATAGGGGCGATAACGTTGAGGCATTAAGTAGTCTCGGCTCTCTCGGTGGTTATGACAAGCAAAGAAGAGTGGTCCTGGCACGAGTTCAGGGATGTATTTTTATGTTGTTCGTTATGGGTTTTTTGGCTTTATCCGGTTTGGCCGGAAAAGGTGCATGGGCGATGTCGGGCGAACTCAGCCATAAAGGTGTACCTGCACGGGGGAAGGCAAGCACTCGGGCGCAGACGTTAGCGTCTTGGCACCGCGGAGAGGTTATTGACAGGGGCCGCCGGGAGTGTAAGGTCGATGTCGGTTCAGACAGCAGGGAGTTTATTTTAAAGGAACGGAGCACTTTTGCTGAAGCAAATCAATCAGGTAGTCGGTGCTATTTTCCAGGGGGAGGTACGGAAGGCAACGATGCCGACGCATGCAGGCAAGGAAGAGACATGTAGCCCTATCTCTCTTCCCTGGTTGGTACCAACAACCTGCTTGTTTCCCCTGGGTTCTGGCAACAGCGTTGCATTTCAAAGTGAGCGTGTCTCAGGGCTTTTTAAAGTGTGTCCCCTGGGCTGTAGGCTTACAAGTATAAGGCAGCTTTGGTGGAAAGCGATTTTACGAGTGGGCCTTTCTGTTACCTTGGGCCGAATGAGGTTTGGCGGTCTTTTGTTTCGCAGTCTCGAAAGGAGGTAGTTTCATGGGTCGCCTCTACTTTGGTTCTACAACTGTTCGTAGTGCGAATCTCTGAGAGGGAAGGGGTTCAAACAGAGATTATGGAGGGCGACGAAAGGAGCTTCCATAATTGGTGTTTGAATGCGAGCCCTCTCAGAGATGAGCAGGCGCGGAGCGGTAGCGACGCGGTTGGATGGGTTATGAAAGAGTGGTATGGGGATAGGTCTTCATTCTACGCTGAAGTGTCCGTAAGAGGTGGTCTGGTGCCCGCCCACTGTCCCACCCCAAGAGAGAGTAAGAAGTATTACTTTAGGGCTGAAACGGAAGTTGGGTTTCTTGTTCCCAAGACAAGGATAGCCGTTTTGGCAGCGACGTGAAGGTAGCTCGCGGACGAACATTCAGGAGGCAGATTGACGGGCATTAAGGTTGTTCCAGGAAGCAGCTCTTTCCTTGGCAGCGACCCCGTGACGATAGGTGACAGGCACCTAAAGGTGTCCCAGGGTGGCGTCTCATCAGTGGAGTCACAGAGGGAGGAAGTGTTGTGTCCTTCAACACCCATTGCTGCATCAAGGGAGCTCTCTCATTTTGATCTGCTCCATAGGAATACACTGGTAGCGCAGTACTGTCTTTGTATCATTCGTTTGGAATAGCATTTTATGCCTTCCGAGCAGTTACAGGCTATCCAGGCTAGTTTATTTTCGGTCTAATAGCATCTTGCTTTGACAGCGTAGCGCACGTTTCATAGTGGAGGGCTTTTAGCTCCATGGCTGTACGTATTACGGACAGTATTGTTTTGGCATGCCTCACTGCAGCAGGCTATTTGTGTCTAGCTTTATGTATCTCCAATGACGTTCATGCTTAAACCTCTATTTATGTCATACATATAGATGTATGTATCACCGTCTCTTGGTAGCTTTGCCGTCCATGGTTATGATGACTCGTGTGTTCTCATATCATGCATATAACGAGGACGATTTATCATTTCATTGCCGCAGCTGCTAAACAGTAGTGTGCCTTATTTGTTTTAAAAGTACAGTTATTTAGTTTTATTGACAAACATGTCATAGCAAGAATTGTATGTCTGGTGTATGGCCACAGTAGCATTATATTAATGCGTTCTGCAATGTGTGATGTGTACATACTGTTGTACAGGTTGCTTTTAAGTAGGCAGTGTGCCTTGTTTTGTTTCTGCAAGAGCGTATGTACGGACACGGACAATAAAAGCGTTAATACAACTGTTCGTAGTGCGAATCTCTGAGAGGGAAGGGGTTCAAACAGAGATTATGGAGGGCGACGGAAGGAGCGAAGCGACCTGTAGGAGCTTCCATAAGTGAACTTTGAAGTTCAATGTTTCATAACCGATAGAGGGCAATTTTTAAAAATAAGTGCCAAGTTAAGTCGATGTGTTGGATTTCGCCTTTTCCAGCTCATTTCCACTGCGATCAGCGGCCGAAGTTGGCCGGAGCTCCATTCGACGCAACCTGCGCACAGTCAGGTTGAAGACTTAATGCCTCGAACTCCCTCTCTCCATTCACTTCTCTCTTCTCTCTCTTTCTCTCTTTTTCTCTCTCCTCTCCTCTCTCTCTCTATCTCTCTGCCCTCTATGACATAGCGTCACTTTTGAAAACTAACAAGATTATCTATAAAGACAAAAAGGATAAAATATGAATTAGCAGGATTTTCACGGAACTTTAAACTTACGTCAGCATACAATTTCTAACAAAATCATTTTTATAAGTTTGAATTGCAGGAGAAAAGCCTGAAAGCTCGTGGAAGGAACTCCCAAGCATGGAAGCAGCCGCCGGAAACAGGAATCGCACGGAATGGGCTCGCAAGCTGGTCACCACCAAGGTTTAAGCTTCGAAAATAAGAAGAATGAATGAGCCATTTGAATGCAGACTGCGCGGGTGCTGGCGAAGGAATTCGTGAACGGCCTCGGCGCGTGCAAAACACCCGATGCGCCATGCACCGCGGCAGAGAAGAACAATTCCAAGAACAGGTGATCTCCTCTTACAAGCAACACAATCAACTATTTCGATATCTGGGGAAGACTCTTCATTTCTTCTGTTCAGGTACAATGACATCTGGTGCATCGACGCGACCCGAGTCGTCCTCAGGCCCCCGAACAAGAACGACTACATCCACGCCAATTGGGTCAAGATCCCGCAGGGCAACAACTACATTTGCACTCAGGTCAGCGGAGTTTTTAAACATTAAAAAGGGAGGTAATTCTGAAAAATATGTGTGAAATCTATTTACTGAAATAAGTACATAAAAAGATTTAAAAAAACCTTTTGTCAGGCCCCTCTGGACGAGACATGCGAGGACTTCTGGCACATGGTTGCGCAGGAGCAGGCGCCCATCATTGTCATGCTCTGCGACTTCAACGAAGTCACCGCGGCCCAGGGAGGTTGGCCTCTCCCAGCATTTGTCAAGGGAATTCATGATTTCGGTGCCATATTAAGAGATATTGTGTTGAGCTGTTTACTACGAGAAGTGCTCGCCGTACTTCCCCACCACCTACGGCCAAGACAAGAAGTTCGGGTTCTACACGATCACCCACATCCGAGCTTCCTCGTTCTTATAAGCACGATTTGCTCTCGAAGATTACAGAAGAGCTCTTGGAATTCCTTGCAGGGGTGGAACGACGAGCTCAACATGCACGGAGGAATCAAGATCTCCAAGCTCAGGATCGACCACAAGTGCGCATTTGAACTTTTTATTGTTCATCTGAACTTATGTTCAGCTTAGCTTGTTTTTAAGGGATAACTTTTGTCTCAATTTCATGTATTGCAGAGGAAACTTCCTGCACCACGTGGAGCACGTGCTGATGACTTCCTGGCCGGACCACCTCAGCCCCATCGCGACGACCCCGGTCCTCGACCTCTGGAAATGGATCAACAGGTATGTACATATCTAACTTTCCGCCTCACAAGACACCTCGCTGTTTTTTTTTCTCGTTCTCCCCTCCTTCTGTCCATGTCCTCCTTCTCTCCCTCTCTCTCTCTCTCTCTCTCTCTCTCTCTCTCTCTCTCCTCTCTCTCGCTCTGCAGGAACGCGAAACAGTCTCCGGTGGTGCTGCACGGCTCGGCCGGGGTGGGTCGGACTGGCACTCTGGTGTCCTTCGAGATGGCGGACCTCTGCATCGGCAAGAAGAGCACGACGAACTTGCTCGACGTCATCAAGGAGCTGCGCACCATGCGCAATGGAGTCAGTTTTATACCGAAATTTATAAATAGATATAAATTAACTGATTGCTCCATTTCCTTCCTTCTTCAGCTCGTGCAGTCCCACGTGCAGTACCTCTTCCTCCACGTCATGCTCATCGAGTTCTACAAGGTCAGCATTCTCTCTCTCTCTTGTACTAGTTCTCTTCCATTCAGGAGAAGAAGCTGATCGCAGATTCCGCGGCAGAGGACGCATTCATCGAGGAGTACTGGAAGCACGCTCGCAAGAAGTTGGAGAAGCAGGTTGGACTGGCAAGGAAGCTGGCAGTTGGCAGGAAAAGAGAAGTTAAAGAGAAGTGTTGAGGCGGCGATGGCAAGTGAGGCTGCTGGAGGAGGAAACGCGAATGCGGCCAAAGACGAATGAAGAGGAGAAGAAAGGAAGCCCTTCTCCATCCCCTTAGTCCCCACCAAAGATAAAATAGAAGGCTGATCTCTTTCCGTTCTTTGTGACTGCTGGATCAGATGGAAGTATCAATGTTATCGAATTGACATTTGCGAGGTCGCTTCTGTTAGCTCTGCATTTATTTTTAATTTTTAGTTAATTAGCATGATTGGTGAATTGTGGAAAACCAGACTTTTTCCAAATATGGTAAATAAAATTTTGTATTAATAAATTCAAATTTTCTTCAATTGTCACCAATTGGTTAAGTTTTGGTTAATGGGAGTTAGCCGCGGCTAAAGCCCGGTCAGACGTTTCGTAGGCCCGATCCGGCCTTGGGCCTGGGCCTTGTATCGGACCAGCCGCCGCTCACGAGCAAGAAAATGATGTGGAAGTGAGCTGTGATTCTGCCTACACGTTGAAATTTTTTGTCAGAAGTGCACTCGGGCGAAATTCCAACTTCGAGATACATTAAGGTTTTGTTCGGCACTCTGCAGAGTTAGAGCTGCGGGTCTTTGCACATATTTCAGTCGTCTTTTTAACTCTTCTGTCCGTTTCTATGTCAAGATTGTATCTGGAGGAAGCTTGGTGAAGCTGAAGTAGCCATCCGGTTGGCTGTGTAATAACATTCGAGATTTCCTGCTTTAATCCACTTACATATGTACATGCTTGTATATTTCAGAGCCTTGCCCCATTCCCCTGCCATGTACTGCTACAACAAGCGTCTCTAAGTGTAGCCTTTATTCCTTGGCAAAGGCCTTCTTGGGGGCGGCTGGTTCTCTTCCTTCTTCGACTTCGCACTCGCCTCCTTCCCTTCTTGGGGGACGGCTGGTTCTCTTCCTTCTTCGACTTCGCACTCGCCTCCTTCCCTTCTTGGGGGGGCGGCTGGTTCTCTTCCTTCTTCGACTTCGCACTCGCCTCCTTCCCTTCTTGGGGGGCGGCTGGTTCTCTTCCTTCTTCGACTTCGCACTCGCCTCCTTCCCTTCTTGGGGGGCGGCTGGTTCTCTTCCTTCTTCGACTTCGCACTCGCCTCCTTCCCTTCTTGGGGGACGGCTGGTTCTCTTCCTTCTTCGACTTCGCACTCGCCTCCTTCCCTTCTTGGGGGGCGGCTGGTTCTCTTCCTTCTTCGACTTCGCACTCGCCTCCTTCCCTTCTTGGGGGGCGGCTGGTTCTCTTCCTTCTTCGACTTCGCACTCGCCTCCCTCCCTTCTTGGGGGGCGGCTGGTTCTCTTCCTTCTTCGACTTCGCACTCGCCTCCTTCCCTTCTTGGGGGCGGCTGGTTCTCTTCCTTCTTCGACTTCGCACTCGCCTCCCTCCCTTCTTGGGGGGCGGCTGGTTCTCTTCCTTCTTCGACTTCGCACTCGCCTCCTTCCCTTCTTGGGGGGCGGCTGGTTCTCTTCCTTCTTCGACTTCGCACTCGCCTCCTTCCCTTCTTGGGGGGGGGGCGGCTGGTTCTCTTCCTTCTTCGACTTCGCACTCGCCTCGTTCCCTTCTTGGGGGGCGGCTGGTTCTCTTCCTTCTTCGACTTCGCACTCGCCTCCTTCCCTTCTTGTAGGGCGGCTGGTTCTCTTCCTTCTTCGACTTCGCACTCGCCTCCTTCCCTTCTTGGGGGGCGGCTGGTTCTCTTCCTTCTTCGACTTCGCACTCGCCTCCTTCCCTTCTTGGGGGGCGGCTGGTTCTCTTCCTTCTTCGACTTCGCACTCGCCTCCTTCCCTTCTTGGGGGGCGGCTGGTTCTCTTCCTTGCGGCTGGTTCTCTTCCTTCTTCGACTTCGCACTCGCCTCCTTCCCTTCTTGTAGGGCGGCTGGTTCTCTTCCTTCTTCGACTTCGCACTCGCCTCCTTCCCTTCTTGGGGGGCGGCTGGTTCTCTTCCTTCTTCGACTTCGCACTCGCCTCCTTCCCTTCTTGGGGGGCGGCTGGTTCTCTTCCTTCTTCGACTTCGCACTCGCCTCCTTCCCTTCTTGGGGGGCGGCTGGTTCTCTTCCTTCTTCGACTTCGCACTCGCCTCCTTCCCTTCTTGGGGGGCGGCTGGTTCTCTTCCTTCTTCGACTTCGCACTCGCCTCCTTCCCTTCTTAGGGGGCGGCTGGTTCTCTTCCTTCTTCGACTTCGCACTCGCCTCCTTCCCTTCTTGGGGGGCGGCTGGTTCTCTTCCTTCTTCGACTTCGCACTCGCCTCCTTCCCTTCTTGGGGGGCGGCTGGTTCTCTTCCTTCTTCGACTTCGCACTCGAATCCTTCCCTTCTTGGGGGGCGGCTGGTTCTCTTCCTTCTTCGACTTCGCACTCGCCTCCTTCCCTTCTTGGGGGGCGGCTGGTTCTCTTCCTTCTTCGACTTCGCACTCGCCTCCCTCCCTTCTTGGGGGCGGCTGGTTCTCTTCCTTCTTCGACTTCGCACTCGCCTCCTTCCCTTCTTGGGGGGCGGCTGGTTCTCTTCCTTCTTCGACTTCGCACTCGCCTCCTTCCCTTCTTGGGGGGCGGCTGGTTCTCTTCCTTCTTCGACTTCGCACTCGCCTCCTTCCCTTCTTGGGGGGGGGGCGGCTGGTTCTCTTCCTTCTTCGACTTCGCACTCGCCTCGTTCCCTTCTTGGGGGGCGGCTGGTTCTCTTCCTTCTTCGACTTCGCACTCGCCTCCTTCCCTTCTTGTAGGGCGGCTGGTTCTCTTCCTTCTTCGACTTCGCACTCGCCTCCTTCCCTTCTTGGGGGGCGGCTGGTTCTCTTCCTTCTTCGACTTCGCACTCGCCTCCTTCCCTTCTTGGGGGGCGGCTGGTTCTCTTCTTTCTTCGACTTCGCACTCGCCTCCTTCCCTTCTTGGGGGGCGGCTGGTTCTCTTCCTTCTTCGACTTCGCACTCGCCTCCTTCCCTTCTTGGGGGGCGGCTGGTTCTCTTCCTTCTTCGACTTCGCACTCGCCTCCTTCCCTTCTTAGGGGGCGGCTGGTTCTCTTCCTTCTTCGACTTCGCACTCGCCTCCTTCCCTTCTTGGGGGGCGGCTGGTTCTCTTCCTTCTTCGACTTCGCACTCGCCTCCTTCCCTTCTTGGGGGGCGGCTGGTTCTCTTCCTTCTTCGACTTCGCACTCGAATCCTTCCCTTCTTGGGGGGGCGGCTGGTTCTCTTCCTTCTTCGACTTCGCACTCGCCTCCTTCCCTTCTTGGGGGGCGGCTGGTTCTCTTCCTTCTTCGACTTCGCACTCGCCTCCCTCCCTTCCGCCGCCGCTCCCTCGTGGTTCTCCCAGTCGTTCGGGAACTCTTCCACCTGTAATCGGCGTGATTCCTGTCCTTGCCTCTTTTTCTTCCTCTCCCTTTGCAAAACCTTGCCGCGAGTCATGGCGCGATCGAGCAGAGTCGGGAGCGCCGCGTAGTCCGGATTGTGAGATGGTCGATGATCTTCATAATCTGTCCAAACTCGACAGGGAGGCCTGGATGATAAGAGTGAGGGAGGCTTCACAAGAAAGGAGTGCTTACCGCCGAGCAAGTTCCTCATGTCGAGTCCTTCGCGGCATCTGCTGGCAGTAGATGGCGCGTGGGTCCTGGAAAGAGAGGAAGTGTACGGTAGTCTGGAGCTCGGCCGTTTTAACGCGGAGGTGCGTCCATGGCAGACCGCAATTGATGCATTCAACGACCATGTAGAACCAGGACTCGAGGTCGTCCGCCCGGCTCATCTCGATGTTCAGGAAGGCTCCGCGGTGGGGCGTGTCTCAAGCCACACTGCTCAGTCAGTTCAGGGGTGAGAAACTGCGACAGACTCACCTCGCACTTCCGAAGTACTTGGTGGGCTTGCAGCGAGGCCGTTTCAGCGTGCCATCCGATTCCTTGTACTGGTGGGAGAAGCCGAAGTTCAGCAAGTACAGCTTAAGAGTAGATCATACGCTTCGGAGAGCGAGAGAGAGAGAGAGAGAGAGAGAGAGAGAGAGCAAGAGAGCGAGGGAGAGAGAGCGAAAGAGAGAGAGAGAGCGAGAGAGAGAAAGAGAGAGAGAGAGAGAGAGAGAGAAAAGAACGAACGATGCGATCCTCCGTGAACTCGGGCCGGCCAATGGCGAAGTTGGATGGAGAGACGTCGCGATGCACGAAACCAACCCGATGCAGCTCCTCCAGGGCCTGGAATGAGAAGAATAGAGGAAGATCAGAGAGGAATGCTGGTATTCCTTGAGACTCTGCTTCGCGACGCCGATCCCCGTACCAAAAGAGATCTTGCGGTCTGGCAGCTGTTGGCGGAGAGCCTGATGGAGAGTGAGATGAAGGAGTCAGAAGGGTGGACTTGAATAAGTGCACCTTGAGAGACTCTCCCGCGAGGCTGATGACAATCCAGTTGAATACCTTCTCCACGCCTCGATCAGAAGTAAGGTCTACCAACTGATCTACTCTTTGAGAGCACCTTGCAGAAGTGTTTCGTGTTTGCATTCTTCTTCATCTGCAGCAGAATGCACAGCTCAGTGCGCAAGATCCTTCTCATTCTAAAAATGAAGGGATCCATGAGAAAGAGAGAACTGCCTTGAAAATCGCGGACCTTCAAGCAGTGCACGTCCTGTGTTTCGTTGTGCTGCACCACGTAAATGTTGTTGATGCCGGAGTCGGGCGTGATCACATCGATGACCGTGTACTTTGCGATCTTGTCGCCCTCAAGAATTACACTCATTCGATACGAGCACTTTTGACAACTTTTGCTCACTTCTTTCAGATCGACCTTCTTCGTTACTCTGCGCTCTTGAACTGAGATCTGGAATGAACAGAAAATATGACTGCTTTGTTATGAATATTTTACTTTCGCTATAAAAAAATTATGAAGCAATAAACCTGGTTTGATGGCAAGCCACCAAAAGTAGATTGTTCAGTGCTGGGAGAAGGCTTAGCCATATCGGAGAAAAGAGACGGCGAACCGCTCACAGAATTGGAGCCGACAGCTCACGAATACGAACGCGATGGAAATGACAGATGGGAGCTCCTTCTTGCGTTATCCTTTCCACGAAGATCAAGATTTTCATCAAGAATTGTCGAAACGATGAGTGATTACCATCTATTAGGCTTCTGAGATTTTTTTAATCTGGAATGTAATTTTGAGAGAACAACAAAAGTTGTTAGTTAATTCTGTCACTAAGAGCACATTGAAATGACTATTCTTAACCATCGGATGCTGTAGAATTTCACAGAATCTTTCTTTTTTTGCTGTGCTCTCACGTTGAAATGGGCAAATACCTCGTTTCCTTCATAGTGCGTATCTGTTTGTCTCATCTCTCTCTCTCTCTCTCTCTCTCTCTCTCTCTCTCCCTGTCTCTCTCTCTCTTCCACTCTTTCTCTTTCTCTTTCTCTCTCTCTCTTACACTCTTTCTCTTTCTCTTTCTCTTTCTATCTTTCGTCTGATCCATTTTTAGATACTTTAAACATCATCTCCTTCTTCTCATTCACTGTTTGTGATGTGGACACGAAGATATGTTTGATAAACCTTCCTTATCAGCTGAACTCTGCCATGCAAGCAAGAGGAATAAAGTTGCTGTGAAATCAGAGGATGAATTGACTCATTATTGGAAACTACATTTTGCAGTTTGAATTTCTCAATGCGTAAACAGGTATTTGCTCTCGTGGTCTAATTTTGGAGATACATACATACATCAGAGTAATGCTTTTTATTTACTAATTTATTGCAAATTGAACATTATATATAAAAAAAAGAATGGACGAAGTAAGAGTATAATACGCGTATGCTCATTCCAACGATCGATCAGTTAATTGCTTGAAAACCCGTCTAAATGCACAAGCAGAAATGCAAACACATCAATTGAACGCGTAACGGCAAAACCCACAGAAAATAAAATAGTGAAATATGCACATGAATAAAACTAATATGTTGTTTAGGATTTCATCCCATTATTTTTATCACCTAGGTGAAGAAAGGGAAGCTGAGGTCGCATGATATTTTTTGCGTTATGGCATGCAGAATAGTATATGATTAAATGTTAGAAGAATAAAATGAAAAGTGAGAAAGAAACTAAAGAAAGGAAAAAGAATGACAGAGGATAATAAAAGGAGAAGAATAGATGCTAGAAAGAAGGAAGAAAAGCTAGAAAGTGAAGAAGAGTGATCAGTGGAAGATTGGAACAAGACGAAGATGCTGTGATTTGGGAAGCAGAACATTGTAGTACTCGGGTTCGAGATCAATGGTACATCCGATTGCTGGCATGATACGATACTTTTGAACAAGTGCCGCGAGACCCAAAAAAGTTCGACACGAGCAAGGGCCTCGCCGATGCATTGACGCTTCCCCAGCGAGAAGGCGACAACCCGATCCATAGCATCCTGGAGCACAGGAACATCGGGTAAGTTAAAAAAAGTAGAAAGAAAAACTCCACTTTCATTCAAACGAACTTTATTGAAGGAGCTACCATCGACAGAGAGACATCTCTTCGGACGAAACACTTTGGGATCTTGAAAGGTTGCATCCTTCGCCATAACTCGGTGGATATCCCCATTATGTTCGTGTTTCCAGGTATTAGCTTACCTTAGTATTTACCAGGTAAGACAGAAAAAAAACAAGATTAAAAATTTACCCGAATGACCGAATACATGGTGGATCGATGCATGCATGACATTGCGTGCAATGATATTCGACCTCCGGAGCACCTCGAGGACCACACACGGAAGTGAAGGGAAGAAGGGGTTTGTCGGCCACGGAAACCATTCTGTCCCGGCCAACCACCGATTCAATTTCAGCTCGCATCTTCTCCTCGAATCAGCCATATCTTTATCTGACGTCAATATCTTTAAAATCCAATCCAATCATTACTTGAGCATCCTGGCAATCTGCCAAGAAGAGCACGGCCCATCTGAGAACGGTGGTCGTTGTCACTTGACCGGCTGCGAACATGGCTGAGCAGCAGGCTTCCAGCTGCTCGTTCCTAATAACATCTGTTTTAAACTGCTTATATAGTTTAATATTTCAATGGATACATTTGGTATGCCACTGGTCGTAGTGAAGCGGCAGCAGAGAGAGAGAGAGAGAGAGAGAGAGAGAGAGAGAGAGAGATAGAGAGAGAGAGGGAGAGGGAGAGAATGGAAAAAACATAGGAATAAGCAGGAGAAGAAAGAAGACGGACGTGAGCATCGGATTGTCTTCCATTCGTCTGAGGTATCCGTGCACGAAGCAGTCGGGTTCTTCTTCCTTTCTCCACGTCTCTCCACTTCTTGCTCGACATAGCGGTGGAGCTGTAAAGATACTCGTGATAATGAGAAAGAAGAAAGGAAAGATTGCCAACTCGAAGATAGTTCTGGCGATGCTTGCCGACGGCGTGATATCCAATGACTGGGATGTGTAATCGCAAGCAGAAGAAGGCGAGAGGAAGAATGATGAACTGAATCAAGCTCATCTTCTTGCAAGTAGATCATTGATATCTTGCATTTTGTAACAATCAAATTAGTATCTCCTAAACATGGTTTATCAGAACGATTGCCAGCTAATATTTTTAAACTTCTCGT
The DNA here is from genome assembly GCA_945643635.1 of Allodiplogaster sudhausi. Classification (NCBI taxonomy): domain Eukaryota; kingdom Metazoa; phylum Nematoda; class Chromadorea; order Rhabditida; family Diplogasteridae; genus Allodiplogaster; species Allodiplogaster sudhausi. Next base: position 1,049,435 of record CALZFC010000045.1, on the reverse strand, counting down.
TTGCTTTCGGGCGCTAATAAGGTTAGTAGCAGCAAGCATTGCCGACCTTATTAAAGCTTTGACGTATTCCACAAGAGCAGCACAGTCGTCGTAGTTCTACTTGTAGCCGAAGATGCTCTCGTTTATGATGTTTGCGACCATCAACTAAACTCACTAGTCTATTGTTTTATGTTAATAAAAATTTAAATTGAACAAATTTCAAAACCTGAAGTGTCCAGCTCATCTCGACGTTGCTTTTGCCAGGAAGATCATCAATAAAGTGCAGAAATTCATTTATTGATTCCATCACTTAAGATGAAAATTAAGATTCTATTCAATGATTTACTCGTTATTACAAGGCAAATGAAGAATGTCATAATAACTGCGAGAGTCAGAGGAAGGAAAGAGAGAGAAGTCGAATGAAGCGAAATCGTTTGTTGCCTTTTTCCAACTGTTTTCTAGTTCTCGTCGCAATTCGAGTGGCTGAAGAACGTCTGAGCGAGGAAGTGCAATCGAATGAGAGAGAAGACGATGGAGAGTTCTTTTATTATAGAACAAAGTCTCGCTTCTGTCATATCCTAGCTCATTTTCTTCTTTGAAAAGGGTTGTCTAATTGTAAGCAAAAGACAACTCGTAATCAACTCAAACATTGCATGAATGTAAAGAAAAAATAAACAATCGAAAAGACTGAACATGCAAATAGTTTCGTACCTCTACATAAATCAATCGTGCCTTATTATCTATACAGTCAGGTCAATAATAATCAACCGTAAAAGTACTGAACAAATTTAAGTGTTGAGGTCAGGCCTTCTTAACCTTACTCTTAGACATGCGATTGATTATCGACCGAAGAATGAAAGAATGAAAGAGACCATAAAAAGTGCGAGAGTCAAAGCAAGGAAAGCAGCGGCAATGACATCAATGAGGAAGCAATGAATCCAGCCGAGTTCGAGTCCGCGCGGGTACATACATACATACATACATATGTATGTACATACTTAAATATATACTTATTCTAACGAATCTTTTTGTCAACCTTTTTGATGGGATAACCTAGATAAATTCAAAAGGATCTACTTTACACATACATATATTTGCTTTCTCTGATGTGGAATTTGTGAAAGCTTTGCAATACAAAATGATAACTTCATTGTAAAAAGCTCGTTATTTATTGCTCTAGGCAGGCGCCCGCTGGCACGTTCATCCAACTCAAATTCGACGGTGACTGGGGCATGTCCTTCCAAGGATGCTTCAACAACGGCATCGAGGAGAAGCGACCGCGCGGATGTTGCAGAACTAGAAGAGAGCGGAAGCAACGGCAGCGAAATAAAACCATTCCACTCGTTTTTTACACTGTTCTTTTATAAAGCAATAAAGAAAAGTGATCATATTTTCGCTCTATGCTGTATAAAACAAAGACCTTAAACATAGCCCTTTTCCGCTACACATCCATGCAAAATTATGAGTAAAAGCGAAAATTTCCTCCGAGATCCACCGTCAGTATTAGTAATCATAAATGTCTATGCAATATCTTTATCTGTGAGTCACATCTCGAATGAAGAATGAATAAAATACAATGAAAAACCATTTATTGCCACAATGATAAGACGGGGAAGGGAAGCACAAAGTGACTCTTCTCTTCTCTATTCCAAGTGCAGCTTGAATATGGCTCCTAAAAACGTGCTTGGCAGGGCGATGGAGCTGGCGAAGAACAGAAACTCGAAGAAGATCTCCAGGTTCTACAACGGAGAGATAGATCATCTATAAATTATCATTCATAATTAACCAATATATCATAAAATATTGAGAAAGAAGAGACGACTGATATTTATGGAAATGAAATGGCACATCCAGAGATTATTTCGTTCAGTTCGCATTTTATTGTTAAGCGTAAACAAAAACTTCCTTTAAGGGACAGACAGAAAAAAAGCTGACAGGCCAAGGCCGTTGAGATGATCGGAAGGAAAGGCCGCAGACCACGTTGGAGAAGAGCAAGTGGAAGAATGCGAGGCAGAAGGACATCCAATGCTGACTCTAAAGTGTCATGTCAAGTACCAAATTTGGAGGATCACTCATTTCTTTTAGGAGAGCGAGAAGGGCAGAAGAAGGGAAAAGATTAGGAGACTGAGAACAGAAGAGGAAGAAACTCACCAAATACAGGGCCACCAGGATGTAGGCGCTTGAGCCGAGGAAGCCAAAGGCCAAGGCAGTTATCTTCCATCCGGTTGCGAATAACTTAAACGAGCCAGAAACTCAATCTTGAATGCCCCCTTTTGGCCCGACCAAAGCAGGCGGTTTTGAGATCTGCGACTAAATAGACTACGGTTGTGTTTCGGGCATCTTTAAAGCCAATGATGAAATATTTCCTCTTCACGCATGAACATGAAGATAGCGAGAGAAATAGAAGTGGTCGATATTGTGATGAATTGATGAAGAACCGCGAAGAAGGTGCCGACGCAGACTCCGCCGAATGCGAGGAGAGCGTCGAAGAAGAGGATAGAATACTTGAGACCGAGAAGAGCGGCAGTGAAAGAGTGGAGGAATCCGAAGAGGATGGAGAGCAAAGCGATGCAGAGACGCATCATAGGAATGGCGTGGGCGACATTCCCGGCGTTTCTCTGCTAGAAATAAAACTGTTAGATACCGTATGAACCACATTTCCAGTAAGCAGGAAAAGGGAACAAAGCGGATGAAGTAGAAGCCAATGGGCTGGGCGACGGCGAAGACGGAGATGGCCAGGATGAGCGCCCACCAAGGCGAGGAGGGCGCCAAGGAGTTGGCTGCCAGGTTGGCAAGCAGAAACAGCAGAGGGTAGGCGGCGACGCAAGCGAAAGTGTTCGTGCTCTGCAAACTTTTATTTGGCAACTTTTTAAGGAGAATAAAAAAATGCCTAAAATGTAATTGAACTTGATTGAAACCTGAGCGGAAATCCACTGCTTCGTCCTTGGCAGCTCCTCCCTCACAACGGACGCCACGCCTCCACAGCAAGCACGCATAAATCTCTGAGAACTTTTCTATTACTGGCCACTCTATAAATAAAAAACTTTAATTCATCAAGAATATTTCTTATTTTCAGAAATAATACAAATGCATGCCTTGCATAGAATAAGACGATGATTGCGTTCTCTCTCGATTTGCACGCGAATTGTGCGCTCCGCCTCACGAAGACCGAAGTGGACGGCGAGCAAGAGGCGGTCCGTGGCAGAGAGAACGAAAGGCGAGGGCGGATTGGTAAGATACGCCGAACAACTAAAGGCAGCTTGTTTAGAGAGGACAACATGTTTACAGTATTTGTTTAGTAAACATCTTTTGTCTCCGTAGACGTGAGTTCTTCTTGATCGCAAAGTAGGCACTCATTTCATGCAATTTAATTGTCTTTTCACACCGTCTCAGGATGTTCTCTGCAACGAAGAAGTCGCTGAGATGCAGCAGCATCTCCACTGTGTCCGCGTGCACGGCTCGCGACTGTTCGTACAGCATCTCAATGACGTCATCGTTAAGCCACTCTTGGCATTCCCTTCAAGTTCAGCCAAACTGAAGGCGATCCTAACCCTAAGGAATTCTTCAAAGCCGCGTGGTCCTCCAACTGCAGTTGGCATCATGTAAACGTCTTGCTCCTGCCGCGTAATGAATTCGCCATAGAAGAGATTGCGAAAGAAGACAGAGTGGAGAGCGAGGAGGGCGCGGGAGACGAAGAACTGCAAGGAGAATCAACGGGTTGAGTTTATCTATCGCCCACCTAAAGTAGGTATTAGGTATATTTAATAATCAATATATGTTTTTAATAATAAATATTCGTCCAATCTGAATCGAACCTGTTTCCCGGCCACGAGCAGACATTGGTCTGCAACGAACGGGATGAAGCTGGAGAAAGTGGCACGACTGTTCTGCTCCCAATCCTGAACAACGATGTGAGATAGACTCCTTTCACTCTCTCGCTCTCTCTCTCTCGCTCTCTCTCTCTCTCTCTCTCTCTCTAGTACTCTCCAGGTATCTATTCTTTGTGCACTCTTTTGTAAAGGGGACGTATGTATGCATAGCATGTTGTGTGATTTACTCTCTGCATGTATGTGCCTATCTCTCTTCTTATTCTCTCTTCGCCTGACCTCGCTATCTTACGGTATATCCGCCCCTCTCCTACCAGTATATATGATCCAGTAATGACGGATAAGTTAGCTTTCTCCCGGGGGAGCGACTGGCCTACTGCCGGTTCGATATCTCTCCTTCCTCCCGACCCTTCCCCTCTTCAACGACCACCACGCCTCGGGCTCACACCCTTCCCAGTCGCCTGAGGATCGTTCTCCTCTGTATCCCTTTTGAGAAACCATAACTCTGCCTGATAATCTCTTCTTTCTCTCTCGACTTGGACCTTTGCCGCCGAGGGAACAACCAGAATGTATGAAGGATCAAGAAACATTCACTCTTTAATACGAGTGACCTTCTCTCTGCAGCGAAGAATCAGTTCGACGAATGGAGACGGCATCGAACACTGAACAAATCGATTCATTACTCCAATGCGTCATCAAATATGTCGTTTACGAGGCGAGGAGACCTGGAAGGTGTGAATTGTGATGGAGACTTCGAGAAGCAGCGAGTCGCCGTTGAATGTCCTTCGATACAGGTCGAACGGGTCGCACTTCTTGCCGAGTGACACCCGGGAGACCGGCACACCTAAAATGGGAAAACTTAATTTAAAGCTGGAATAAAAATTAATTCGAGAATAATGGGTAGCTCGAACTGCGACTAAATCCACGCCGGAGATAATTGAAGAACTGCTTGATGTTGTGCAAAACGGCCCAGTCTTGCTGTTCTTCTTTCTCATCTGGTAATCCAATCTTGATTAATGCGATTTAAAGGAAGTGCCCGACAAAAAGCTGTTCTTTTCCCATTTGACTATGTTTGGCCTAAAAGATCGGCTGAAGGTGGTCCCGCTTTATGAAGTTTAGTATTCAAATATTTGCATTTCTTTTTTAATACAGTAGAAGACGTCTTTGTCGAGCACCCGTAGCGTTATCAAAACCAAGCAACGAATTTAAACGGACGGTACTGAGAGGCACACTTTGCCATTCCTCCTCAATTAGTTGAAAGCGTATGCATTTCCTTTATGGTGCTGTTAATCAGTTTACCTTTATTTCAGAAAAAAAGATGATATTCTCATTGATTGACTGATAAAAATCAATCTTTCGCCGTTGAAATGACGAACCGTCGCTTCCTCTGAGGACAGCGAAGAGTGGCCGCGAAGAGACTCGTTTGTTCTGCTTCTTTTGCTCGTCCTTCCCAAAGGACGCCTTCCAGGACCTCCTCACGCGACAACGACGGCTGCCTTTCTGAAAGGATTCTGCTTTGAAAGACTTTCTTGCTCGGAGAATTCTCAGAGCCAACCGCTCGCGATGACAAACCTGCGCAAGAATGGCGAAGGAAACGGACGCGTCCGCTGACCATGTCGGGCAATTCTCTGGGAAAGGCCAGTGGCCCTCGATGTGAACTATAAGGCCCTTCGGACTAAAAGGAGCAGGAGAGAATATTGTTAGAAGGTTAGGCAAATAATTTATTGCGATTTTTGAAAATTTGTAGTTGCTCCATTTAAGCGCAGCTCCCGTAAAGAAATGCAGATTATATACACTATAGCTGCATTGAGTTCATTTAAGAGAGCCTCTCTGTAAGGATCAAGCTGCCCTCAAAGGGGGGCCTGCCCCGGCGCAAAATTTTTCGATTCCGTTATCCAAAATTTTAATAGGGGTATCCATACCCACTGTAAACAAGATTAGTAGATCAATTTTGTTATAAAAAAATTTTTCTTGTCTAGGCATGCAAAAGTAAGGAAAAAGTCTAATTCGCCATAACTTTCTTTAATAGCAAAGTTTTTCAATTTTCTTTTTTTTATTAGCATTCCCATTGAATTCTAAACAAACGACCTTTAGACGTCATTCGAAAAATATTTCATTTTCATATCGAAAAATTATTTTAAATATTTCAATTTGACCATTGAATACCTTATACTCAAAACGTTTTGGGTGCTATATCTCAAATTGTAGAGCGTTAAAAACTGTATAACATATCTTCTTTTCGTTTAGCCTGGATGTCCCCTAAGCTGTCAAAAATAGACTCAAATAGGGGCACCTCGGAGATGAACGATTCAAGGGATGCGGGAAGAACGGGTTAAATTCTTGTTGTAACATAAAATGAACCACTTCATTCGATTCAGCGCGTTTTTCTTTTCATAAAACCTATATTTCAAAATTCCATGACTATCGTTTTCCATGAAAAAAACGCATTTTGCGATTTTTCTACCATAGACAGAAAATGACCTAAAACTATTCGAATCGCTATATTTTCAACAATTTCAAAGACTACAGAATGTGAATTGTACTATTCTGTACGCGACAAAATTCTCTACAAAATATCTCCTTTACATCTGGATACAGTGTCCCCACGAATCACAGTATCGATTTTCCAATGGCCGTCGCGTCAAAACTGACTGCTTCTCATTTTGCAACTTTTCGTGCAATACGAATATTTCCTACTCATCCAATACATCATTCTGCTCCACACAGCACACTGAGTGTGGAAAAAATGTTTATTTTCCAGATTTCCCGTGTTTGGTTTCATGAATTTACAAAAATTTTGTCTAAATAGGTTATTTTACTGGTTAGTAATTCAACATTTTGTTTTTTTCGAAAGCTTTAATGCCGCAAGTAATAATTTTATTTCATCAACGTTTGATAACAAAAGAAATAGCAGGAAACGTGGAATCTCGACTTTTTCTTAGACCTGCATGAGTTCGAAAGAGTCCTGAAAGTCTTCTCACGTGCAAAGAGGGGAAGCAGTTTCATCGCCCAATCGAGCGTAATCAGAGCTTCGCCGTTCCCCAAGTTTGAGACAAGGGACTCGCGGTCATGTTCACTTGCGACGGCGCGAAGCTGATGCTTTTTGAGATTTTCTATGGCTTCCTCTATTCTATGCCAGTCTGCGAGTTTCCACTCCAATTTTCTCCGGCGTTCTGTTCGTGGAGATGCAGCCGTAATCAGAGCCGTGATGGTTTCGCGAATATCACCCAACGTAATCTGAAACTTGCACGCTATCGCTTGGAATTTTTTTGTGTTTTTCCTAACCTTTAATAGCTCACATCGGTCACAAATAAGATTGTGCATATGAACGTCTTCATCATCCGCTCCATCACAAGAGTTTGCGTACTCAGGCGTATGGGGATCGCTCAATCCGTGCTGGATACAGTGGTCCCCTATTCTTGATTTTCGCTTGATGTGGACCTTGTAGTCGGTTCTTAGATATTGCTTCACTTCCAAGATCTTGATCCTAAGCGACCCGAACCAATATTCGTCGATATCACCATCAGCCTTTAAGTTTTCAATCAATCCCAGAGCATCGTCGAAGGCCTGGGAATAAATTAACATTTTTTGTGTGCAACTCTCATATTAATGACCGACTTCCATAGCTTCGGCCACAAAGAAATCCACTCCATGGAGACTCTTACGGGTAGATGCGGTACAAGCAGACAGAATTCGATAATGAGTTGCTGGCGACATCATCAAATGAACCTCGTCACTTTCTTCAAGATCTCTGAATAAAGTATAAAATTTTTAATGACATGGATAATTGCAAGGAATAATAACCTTTACCGTTTATAGAGCTCAATTATTTCTGTTGCGCTATGTTGTCGGAGAACATTGGGGTATTCAATAAGACTTCCATCCGACAGCTTCGAGGATCGTGTTCCGAACGGAAGGCTAGTCGAGATTTTGAAGCTGAAAAGCCCCTTTAACTTTTTAAAAATAAGTTGCAAACCCGGTCACATACCTGGTAATAAATTCAACGAAACGATTCACTTGCTCGTGTGTATACTTCTTTCGTTTAAGATCCCTTTCGATTTCCTTTCCTCCTCTATATGCGAGGCGCTTTGATTTCGTGTAGAAATACTCCGTCAAGCCAGGTATATAACGCTGCACTTCAGCCAAGCCCAGAAGTGGTGTGACCAGTGAGAGCAGAACTCGGGAATCCGCATTGAGAAACCGGGACTTTATGGATTTCATCAGGGCATCGTATTTGTCAGTTCTCTCTCTTTCATAAAGCTCCTCTAGGTCAACGGAAACAATCATTTTCTTGAGCATTTCGGGGGATTTACATACATATCAATATGCGAGAAATGGATAGACACGTTAATAGTAAAACATGGCAAAAAGAAGAAGGCAAGAATAGTTTTCTATGTTCTGAAGGAACAGTGGCTGCTGATGCGAGAGAAGAGCTTCCCTCGAGTCTCATTTCTGTCCCAGTCGCCCCTCCCCCCCCCCTCCCCCCTCCCGGTGGGAGAGAAATGCACCACCCGACACGACATACGGCAATTACAGCGTCTCCTCCTGCCAGTGCCAGGCACCACCACTCTCGCATTGTGTTCCTACCCTTGGGGCTGACACGAGTTCTGTTACATCTTTGCCATGGCAGAGGGAACACATCATCATCTCCCTTGGCTGTATGTTTCTTCTCCTTCTCGTCGTAATTCTACACTTACCAAAAATACAACGGCCAAATATACAAGAATGTATTGCAACTAACAAAAAACATCCGATTTGTTACATTTTTGAGATTCAGCTTATCTCTTACAACTCAGAGATCCTAAAAGGAAACTTCCGAATATGAAAAGTACTACACGAATATCCTTATTGCTGCTAGTATATATCATTCATATTAATGTCCCAGTTAATCGTTTTCAGGACTCTTTCGAACTCATGCAGGTCTAAGAAAAAGTCGAGATTCCACGTTTCCTGCTATTTCTTTTGTTATCAAACGTTGATGAAATAAAATTATTACTTGCGGCATTAAAGCTTTCGAAAAAAACAAAATGTTGAATTACTAACCAGTAAAATAACCTATTTAGACAAAATTTTTGTAAATTCATGAAACCAAACACGGGAAATCTGGAAAATAAACATTTTTTCCACACTCAGTGTGCTGTGTGGAGCAGAATGACGTATTGGATGAGTAGGAAATATTCATATTGCACGAAAAGTTGCAAAATGAGAAGCAGTCAGTTTTGACGCGACGGCCATTGGAAAATCGATACTGTGATTCGTGGGGACACTGTATCCAGATGTAAAGGAGATATTTTGTAGAGAATTTTGTCGCGTACAGAATAGTACAATTCACATTCTGTAGTCTTTGAAACTGTTGAAAATATAGCGATTCGAATAGTTTTAGGTCATTTTCTGTCTATGGTAGAAAAATCGCAAAATGCGTTTTTTTCATGGAAAACGATAGTCATGGAATTTTGAAATATAGGTTTTATGAAAAGAAAAACGCGCTGAATCGAATGAAGTGGTTCATTTTATGTTACAACAAGAATTTAACCCGTTCTTCCCGCATCCCTTGAATCGTTCATCTCCGAGGTGCCCCTATTTGAGTCTATTTTTGACAGCTTAGGGGACATCCAGGCTAAACGAAAAGAAGATATGTTATACAGTTTTTAACGCTCTACAATTTGAGATATAGCACCCAAAACGTTTTGAGTATAAGGTATTCAACGGTCAAATTGAAATATTTAAAATAATTTTTCGATATGAAAATGAAATATTTTTCGAATGACGTCTAAAGGTCGTTTGTTTAGAATTCAATGGGAATGCTAATAAAAAAATGAAAATTTAAAAATATTGAGTTTGAAGCGAGATACGTCAATTCTTAAATTATCCATACTTTTACCTGTTCACGCAAGAATATTTTTTGAAAAAAAAATTTTGCCATTTAATCTTGTTACTGGGGCCCAGTGCCATGCCGGAATATGTTTTCACACTCGAACTCCAACATCTGGATCTGGGGCAGGCCCTACTGGAGGCATACGGAGAGGCTCTCTTAAATCGCTCTCTTTTCCATTGGCCAAGAAACATTCTCGGTTCGTCTGGCGATGAAGAAACATTCACACCCTGCCATTTCGACTGCAACCGTCTAAAGCAGTTGGCCGATTCCGTCTCTGATCTTTTCTCTTTCGCTCCCATGTTCAAAACCTGAAATAAGAAAAAAAACATTAAATATTAAAGAATTTGCATCGCTGAAAATGTAAAAAAAAATCTTATTAGCTGTGAAAAAATATGTGTGCCTTTTTTATTATTAATAGATTAATATTAGATATCCATGCCTTCTCAATGCGCAGACGGAAGGAGCCCGCGTTGTCTTCCTTGAAGACGGTGCTGTCTTCTCTTGAAAAAAAATTCTCCTCAAAATAAATTCTTCTTTTTCAAATAAAAAAGCGAAAATATAGGCAATTTTCCCACGAACGTTAATCATTGCCGACCGCGCGCGCTGAGAGTGAATGAGGGAAGTGAACTGGAGGAGAATTCATTGATTGAAGTATCTATGAATTTAGGCATAATGATATTATGTCAACTCATATTCAGTTTTTGTTGTTGAACATTGCACTACTGTAGTTCGATCGAACTATGAGAAAGAGTAGAAAACCCTTGGTAATGCAGTAAAAATTGCCTCCGCTTTAATATTTTGCAAATGTATATTTTTATTCCAGAGATTCTTCGGATATATTTTAATCTAAATTAATACAGAAAAGAAACTGACATCAAGAAACATTAGGATGAAATATTAAGGGGAAATGTTTATGATTTCATAACCGTCAAATGAAGAATTGAATAATAACTGCGAGAGTCAGAGGAAGGAGAGAGAGAGAAAAGTTGAATGTAGCGAAATCGTTTGCTGCCTTTTTCCAACTGTTTTCTAGTTCTCGACGCAAATGGAGTGGCTGAAGAACGTCTGTTCGAAGAAGTTCAATCGAATGAATGAACAGAAAATGGAGAGCTTTTATTATAGAACTAATTCTCGCTTCGGTCATATCCTAGTTCATTTTCTTCTTTGAAAAGGGTTGTCTAATTGTAAGCAAAAGACAACTCGTAATCAACTCAAAAAATAGCATGAATGTAAAGATAAAATATACAATCGAAAAGACTGAACATGCAAATAGTTTCGTACCTCTACATAAATCAATCTTGCCTACGTACAGTCCCGCTCAACATTATTGGGTCCGATATTAATAATATTAATAATATTAATATAAATAATATGAACTGGAATAGCTCGCTGAATAAGCATTTTCGTGCCATTTCGCTTGTGTGGTAACCTATTTCGACCATGGAGAATACGACCATGAAGTCCGTTTTGGAAAAGATTCATAAATGACTGTAAACTCATATTTTTTGAGTTTACTGAATTTAACATGGTCGTGATTTTTGCAGACTGATGGTGAGAAAGAAGCTGGCTCCAGCAGACAGGAATACAAACTACAAAACGAAAAAAATTTTCCGCAGCGGTTCTAGTTTTTTTTAGTTTGTTCTTTTGTTTTGTTTGAGTTTCTCATTTAATTTATGTGTAAATGATAAGAAAATGTAAACATAGATTTTCTGGAGAGCATGCAAAAATTTGTTCCCGGCCGAGCATCGAACCTGAGACCTTAGGATTACCAGTCAAACGCTTCCGCAATACACTACAGACGACTAATTGTTTCATCTTGATCCTTTTCTTTTGACAGAAAATTTAAACTCAAAAAATATGAGCTTACAGTCATTTATGAATCTTTTCCAAAACGGACTTCATGGTCGTATTCTCCATGGTCGAAATAGGTTACCACACAAGCGAAATGGCACGAAAATGCTTATTCAGCGAGCTATTCCAGTTCATATTATTTATATTAATATTATTAATATTATTAATATTATTAATATCGGACCCAATAATGTTGAGCGGAACTGTATAGATATACATTCAGATCAACAATAATCAACCGTAAAAGTGCTGAACAATTATTAAGTGTCGAGATTAGGCTTTCTTAACCTTACCCTTAGACATGCGATTGATTATCGACCGAAGAATAGATCGACAGATGAAGAACGCGATAATAACTGCGAGAGTAAGAGCAAGGAGAGCAGCGGCGATGACATCAACGAGGAAGTACTGAATCCAGAGGAGTTGGAGTCCGCGCGGGGTCAGCGACTTGGCAGAGCCGAACTCAGCGGCGAACTCGACGTGTTTCACGAGCAACTCGCGAGGAGAAAACGGACGGCGAGACAGCATTCGAGAGGTTTTTTTGGCGGTCACGTGCAAACTGAAGGAAAAAAGATTCTTATTTCCGCTACTAAATTTAGCGAGTTCCCGGAATTCGCTGCCTCTCCGTTTCTGTCTTTATCTCAATCATCTCTCCTCTTATGGCCACATTCCGTTTCCCGCCGTTCTATCACCCCGGCGTTCTCTCCTTTCTTACATTCTCTCCGTTCTCTTCTCTCTTTTTCTGCCAACCTCTCCGTGTAGAGTAGTCTCGTGACTGCTACCGTCAGCTTCTCGGCGTTGTCTGCATCGAACTTGCTGAACGCGATGCCGATGCCGGCGTGTTCCATGACGGCTGCGTTCCTTGGCTGGTCGCCAAAGAGTGGAATGAACAGGCCGGGCACGCCCGCGTTCGCCGCTTCATGGCACGAGCCCTGACCCGCATGCGAGATGAACGCAGTCATGCGGTCGTCGTCTGTACATTTCACATTTTAAAGCTATTTCTATTTTTATTTAAAAATTAAATATCGGTAAGAACTGCATTATTTGCGTTGAAAAAAGGATAAGTTAAACGAGAGAAAAAAACCCAACTGAGCAGGTCGTTCTGCGGCGTCCATTGGCTGAGAACGACATTTGGCACTTTGCCAGCCTCACCCTTTGCAAAGTTATCTTCCGGCGTCTCGTACTTCCAGATGAAAGTGACGTTCGGGAAGCGTGACATGGTCTTAAGTTGATCACTTTCAGCTACGGTAGTTTTAGGAAATGGATGTGATGAATAATGAAGACTCGAGTATGAGATTGATGTCTTTACCGTAAGTAACGCTCGCTTCCTTTCAATTGACATCTTGGAGCTCTTCATGATGGAACCGAACGACACGAGCACTGTGGCCTTCCTCAGACTGAGCACCTTTTGCCAGTGCTCAAAGAAGGAAGCATTTTCACCAATTACATAGAGAAAATTTTGCCAAGAAACATTGTTGTGCTTTTTGACAAAAAAAAGATTGCAGAACCTCATCAACCGGGACGGGCTTCTGAACGCCGATTCCGCCGAGGTCGACGACCTTTCTGAGCAGAGGACGAGCAAAGTCGACGAGCGGCTCCGAGTTCGTGAACACGAACGCCGCTTCTGCTGTCATCTTCTGCAATAAATTTTTCATTTGTTTGATTTACAATTCAACATACAATTTTTCTTCTTATATAATGGATAGAATAAAATGGTCGGAAAAGCGATCAGTCTCAATGATGGCTAAAAAATAATAGTAATAATTAAGCTAGCTAACACGCATGCCCGGAAAGGCGTCGCCGTACTTTTCGCGATAAGAGGCTTCGCTGCACTTGAGGACCGGCTCCCACATGAGCTGGTTGTAGTAGGTGAAGAGCACGTTCCGCGCGCGACTCCAGAGCGAAGAGTCCAGTTCCGACGTCACGAAGCCGGAAGAAACAAGCATTTGTTCAGCTATATTTAATTTTAAAAAGTCTTATTAAAATACATATCATGTTACAAAGTCTCGTGGTCGTTAAGAGTTTCGCGAAATCAAGAATACGCCACTAGCAAGTGTGCAAGGTTTCACTGCCAACTACATATAAGAGAGTGACAAGAAAGTTTGGAAGGCTGACTTGGATTGTAGCTCGGCACGACGGGGACGCCGAGGTCGTAGGCGACGTTGTCGAAGAGCGTGCACGAGGACACGACGATCGTTGCCTTAACACCGAGCGCGTGGCCAAGACCTAATTATGAGGTCGAGTTCACACTACAAAATTTACTGTACATATGCATGTACATAAACATTTAGTTGCATAGAAAAACGTTTTCTCGCATTGCTCACCCCCTACTCGTTCGTAATTAGCGTTTTACTTTCTCCATAAACAGATCTACGCTTGCTCTCCCTCATCTGTTCCTGTCTAAAAGGCGAACAGAAGAATGCACCCAGCAAGGCGTTCCTAAAAAGGTGGCGTGTTCGAATGATAAGGGTGCCCGAAATCGGCAATGTTGTTAATGCATTGAATGATCTCCCACACTGTCTTCAACTTTATGGAAGAAAACGAAAATTGTAGATTAAGAGTAATACATAATTATTATGAGTATTACATTATGTTGACTGCTGACCCAATCCACAAAAGTCAAAGTTCTCATTGATGACGAGATCGAAGTGTTCGTCTCTGAGCTGCTCGATCAGTCCGGGATGAGCGAGTGTCGTCTCGCACTGCGGACAGAAGATAGCCGCCAACTTGCGGCCCATCTCAATTTTCGTTAGTTAAGATTATTTATTATAATTTATTGATTGAAAACTTGCTGGAAAAGCGTAAACTACAAAAAAAGAGAAGAAAGATAAATAAATTTGCTCACAATGAACGCGTAGAAGACGTTGAAGCTGACGGTGAACATGTCAATCTCGGAGGTGGCCGAGTTCATCTCCTCGCCTGCTGCCAGGGTCCGCGCGTCGGGCGGGACGCGTATGATGCGCGACTTGCTCGTGCCGTCCTTCCTAATGTTGTCAGAGTAATTTTGCTTCGGCAACACAATCGTTTTGTTTTTTTCGAGCGCACAATAACACAACCGACAGACGGGAGGACTTCGCACTGCCGCATTAACATTTGCATAGAAAGATCAATGCATTTACGAGGTAAATAAAAATAGCAGTTAATAATTAGAATTTCAGAAAAATTATTTAAAGAGAATGAACAATCTTAAAACGATTGCTGTAATGCTAGAGATATGTAGGTTAACTGGAAAATTTATTAAACGAAATCAGTTTTACAATAATGATTTATGTATGCTGTTAGCACTCCATCAGACACATTGACATGAAGGATGAGAAGACCGTAAAGTGTGTTTGGTACTTGCATCTTCTCTTATCTCAGTGTGATCCTGGCAATGTGTTGTTTTTAAACGACGACGAGAAAACATGATAAGGATGTGAAGTCAGACAGGAATGTGAAAAGGAAAGTGAATGGATACATGTATTGCCTGGCAACAATCAGCTGGCGCCTGAATAAAGACTCAAATGATTGAGCGCTCTCCATATTTCCGGTGTTAGTACTTTTTGCGATTTAGGGATTCTTAGCTTCCTGAACCAATGCGGCATTCATGAAGTATAGCCACTATAGGCGCTGATGCACCAGCCGGAAGAAGAAGTGGTACGGTAGTGAATCTGAGCGGGTTGAGCGGCGGCTGGCTCAGCCGATGGCAGATGTCGGCAAGGCTGTGGCAGATCGGGCACTTCGTCCCGCGAGCTGTCCAGATTCAGCACGAGCACTCCGTCGACATCGTCGTCGTCCTCTTCACTGCTCTCAGAATCCTCAGCTGGCACCGCCGGCGTAGGCTGACTCCGATTGCTCTGCTGGCTTTGCTTCCGACGGCGCAGGTAGCCCTCTTCCTCCGAGTCTTCCGAGGAGCTCAAACAGATAAAGTACCGCTCAACGGCGAGGGGTCAATGCTGCGTCGGCTATAGCGAACGCGGCTAAATAGACTAAGAGGAATATCTCGCAGCAGCAAGCGTTTTCAGGCAAATCACATATCAATTTGAGATCCTAGAATTTTTCTTCACACATCCTGTTAAGGAAAATCTTGAAAAGTTGTGAAAGTAGCATTTTCATGACATACGGTGACACAATTGTTGCGTTCTCACATAGTATTTCATGTCTCGCAGGTTCGAACCCCAAGCGGAGGAAATGTTATGCTGCATTTGTTTTGCGGCATTTTTCAAGAATTGTTTAACGTGATTAGTGAAGAAAAATTCAAGGATCCTATATTGATATATGATTTGCTTGAAAACGCTTCTTGCAGCGAGATATTCCACTTGGCCCATTTAGCCACGTCCGCTATAGCCGACGCAGCATTGACCCCTCGCCGTTGAGCGGTACTATACTTTCAGTAAAAGCTATCTATGGATCCTTTTTTTCAATCACACTATCATGTTTGCTGACGTACGAAATTGTTTTGCTGATAGTGCGAAAAAATTGCCCTAACCAAGCATGTTTCTTTTTGATCTCCATAACGATCTCCCCTCAATTCTCTATTTCCAGCCTACTTTCAATATGTCTGACTCAGTCTTTCTTCGCCCTCCCCAATTACTGATAGTCTTTACTCTCTCACAATATCAATGTGCCTGTCGGTGTGTCTCTCTATTTCAATCTCCTCTCTCTTTCAGTCCATCTGTCCTTCTCTCTGTCTCTCTATCTCTCATCACTGACATGTCTTCCTCTTCGTATCGGATGTTGTCCTCGAAGCCGACCTCAGCATGCTGCCTCAGTAGTCGTATGCATCTGACGTGCTTGAACGACACGGCCTCATCCAGCGCCGTGTGGCCCCAACTTTCAAAGGGAATGATGGTGATTTATTTATTCGAGTTAATTTATTTTAAAAACACCCAAACACCCAACATTCTATTATTTTATTTTCTGTGTTTAGAAAGAAAGTCAGATTGTATCAGATAACTGCATTAAAAAAACATATGTATACAGGTAATTCTTGTCTCTAATATAAGTGTGCACTGCTGCGTCCAATTACAACAAATTGCCCACTTCTTACCGATCCTTGCATGAGGCGTCGACCTTGGCCGTGCGAAGCAGAAAGCGAACGCAGCGAGAGTTGCCCTCTGCTGAGGCGACCTGGAAGACAACTTCACATAGTCACGTCGAAACTCAATCGGGTTCTCAAGAAATGAAAAGTAAACAAAATCAATCTTACATGCAATGCAGTTCGATGGTCGTAGTCGGTTGCTTCGAGATTCGCCCCCTCGAGGTACATTCTATCAACAACAAAAAAATTATTAGAAACAAAAAAGTTTTTTTTTTAAACAAAATATGGTTAGTATAAAAGTCTTTTAATACGTTTTCAAAGAGCTTTATCTCAATTCAATGATTGCTAGCCTCTTGATGACATCGATGTCCCCGTGCTTGGCGGCGAAGAGGAGTCCGATGACCGCCTCGGTGTCCCTGTCGCCGAGCTTACGACGAGGGTCAATCTTCTGGTTGTCGCCATTCAAGAGACTGTCGTAGTTGTGGAACTTGAACGTGTCGATCAGCTTCTACAAGAACAGGACTTGAGGTGGCGATGTGAAAACTGTGTAAGAGAGAGTCTCAGATTCAGAGAAAAAACAAAGAACGAGAGAGAAAGTGAGAGAGAGAGGGAGAGAAGAGAGACGAAGCGAGAGAGAGGGAGAATCAGAGAAAGACAAAGAACAAGAGAGAAAGAGACAGAGAGAGAAACAGAAAAAGAGAAAGACAACGAGGGAGCAAGTTCACTTTTGCTCATGTTATTTGTTAGGACAAATTCATGTTTGTAAGTTTTGAAAGGATGCATAAAATATTTGTGAATTGATGCATAAAATGCTTTTCATCAGTTTCGCAGAATCTTTTTTTTACATTAATTTTGAAAGGATCTAGCGTAATGTTGCATGAATCGGTTTCAAATATTCCGCTTATTCACAACTTTTACTAATTGTAAGCCGTTTCATTAAAATATTCCGATGCATTGGAAGCTTCTGTTTCTCTGTTGTCTACTTTTGAGCCACCTAGCAACATATGTATGCAAGTGCGAATGAAATGGCTTCATTTCTCTTATTCGTTAAAATCTCATAAGTGAACAAATAAACTCTCTTCTTCGTTGTTCTGTGTTCGATGTTTCATAACAAAAAAAATTAATCATGAAATCAAAACATTGGCGAAAGACGCTCACTGCAAGAGCTTGTACATTTTGCCCCGACGCGAGCGTCTAGGCGGTTGCAAAAGAATGGAAGGAGGGCGTCCCCTCCTGCCGGGGAGAGACAGCCCTCCGGCCTGCCTGGCCCGGTCTGCATTTCCGGGTTCGGCATCCGGCGGCGGACGCTCGCGTCGGGGCGCAGCAATAAGTTGCGAGAGAGAGTTGGAGAAAGAGAGAGTTGTTTGTTTTGCTGCTTGTAGTTGATGCCTGCCGACTCCCCGGGCACAGCAGACATGAGGAAGCTATGGAACCTGCCCTTGCCTAGCCCGCTGAACAACCGATGTCTGACGGATTGTCCGGTCTACACAGCACAGCGTAAGAGATTGCCGGCCAGAGAAAGGGGTTAAGCGAAGAGGAAAGACTGTGTGATATGGAGAAAGGTCAAGCGGGCTGGAGAGGAGCGACAGATAGCAAGAGATGTGGAAAGAATATGGATGGTGAGAGACGGCACGATACAGAGAGAGAGCGTGCTCGTGAGGAGAAAAAAGAGGGAGAGAGAAAAAGAGAAATAGAGAGAGAGAAAAAAAAGAGGGAGAGAGAAAGAGAGAGAGAGAGAGAGAGAGAGAGAAATAGAGGAGAGAGAGAGAGAGTTGATATTTCTTGACTGGCATATCGCGGGAAGATGGTGCCCTCTGCACTGGGGGGACGGATCGGGATGAAACTTTCGCCAGTTACGGATTATCTCCCGGGCTACCGGAATATTTGGGTTTGTAAAGGTTGATGTTGGCGCGAGCGCCCAAAGTCCTTTTTTTTAAATATGTACATATGTACATACATATAAGTAAGAGGAGCGTGCAGTGCACTGTGGAAGCGTAGTAGCGAGGTCTATTTATTTAGTTGAATATCAATTTTTAAAAAATCTGTATTTACTCTGCAGAATGAGACTCCTCGAGTGGAGTTGCCGGTCTTGTCGAGGGGAGGAGAGAAGAGAGCGATCCCCATCACATTTGGCACCACCACGATCATCGCACCAGACACACCCGACTTGGCTGGCAGGCCGACCTGGAAGGAGAGAGAGAGAGAAAGAGAGAGAGAGAGAGAGAGAGAGAGAGAGCGAGAGATAGAGATAGAGAAAGAGCAAGGAGGAGAAAGTGAGGAACTGGGATTGAAGATGTGGAGGAAGAGAAGCGAACGCAAGAAAGGAAGGGACGGGTAGCTAACCTGAAAGGCGAACTTGCCAGAGAGGTCATACATGCCGCAGGAGTACATGAGGGACAGGACATCACGACACGGCTGAGCTGTCACGCAACGCTCCAGTGTCAGCGGGCAGACTCCTATTAGAGAGAGTGTGAGAGAGAGAGAGACAGAGAGAGAGAGAGAGAGAGACAGAGAGAAGAAAATGAATTAATTTTTAATATCTGAATTTAGGCAGCCTTTTCAACAGATATAATCTTCCCTCTCGTTCCCACTTTCTGCAACTTTCTCGCTCTCTCTCATACTCTTTATCCCACTCTCTACAACTCTCTCTCTCTCTCTCTCGCTCTCCCAGTCTCTCTTCCACTCTCTCTCTCCCACTCTGTCTCTTCCTCTCACCTCCGTTGGCCAGTGTAGCAGCCATGACCGCAAGTGTTTCGCATGTGGTTTCGAGAGAGCAGAGCTGGAAGTAGAGGTCGAGCTCCTCGCGCAGTGTTTTGATGCCCGGCGGGAAGCAATTGTACTCCTGTAAGTAAAAGTCTGTCTTAGCTTCTGACAACTTGAACTAACGAGGAGGGAGAGCGAGAGAGAAATAGAGAGAGAGAGTCTGAGATGTAGAGGAGAAATACTGAGAATGAAGATAAGAAGGCAGTGAGTCGGCGATGTTTACATTATCTCACCTTCATATAGTATGAGAGTGCGTAGTTACGATCAGCTGTCGCCCGTTCAGAGAGAAATCTAAAATCATTTATCATGTAACATCAGAATGATGCAACACTTTCTGATTTCCTCTCATTTTTTAATGTCTCGCTCGATCTCTTTTTTCCATATCTCTTTCTTTTGTCTCTCCCGTTATCTATTTCTTTCGTTGTTTACTTGATCACCATCTCTCTCTGACTCTCTCTCTCTCTCTCCCGCTCTGTCTTCTGCTCTCATCTTCCCCCTTCCATTAAAAAACTCGTAAACGAAGTAGCCGACTAACGTTCCGTTGTTGAACCCGATATGCTCACCGCCCGCCAGCTTACGGTACTCGTTCAGCATGAATTCGTATCTACAAATAACCTTCCTTAACAGAATTACTCTACAACCCTTCATTCAATACAAAACAGGCTTGGTTCCACTGACATTTCGACATAGACTCTGAAATAGAAATGAATTGATCTACTCCTGACCGATCTGCAAAAGCCATGCCATTTCTGATGAGCGACGTCGTGATGATGGCTCCCGCATTAATCATAGGATTGTGTGGCTTGCCTGCAAATTACTAAGTAAACTCTTGGCGGGAAATTCAAATACTATTTTTAATGATGACTGGCGGGCAAACCTTGCGTGTCCAGGCAGATGTCGTTGAAGGAGCGGCCGCTCGGCTCTTGTCCGACGTACGAGTGAATGCCTTCAGCGCCGAGATCGGAAGCGACGATGGCGTAGTTGAACGCCTCAAGAAGACATTTTCAGCTTTATTCTACTAGCACGCTAAGAACATCTTTCAGTTCAATGTAATATCTTTATGATATTAGTTTAAAAAAGTAAAACCTTAGAGACACTCTGGAAACAAAAGTTGACGTTACTGTCGCCGAGCGAGAGACGCTGCCCGTCGATCGTGCACATTGAGAGGCCTACAAAATTCATTTTCATCTTCTTGCCAGTTTTTTTTTAGCCAATACAAAATACCCTGCTAATAGCTCCTTAAAAGCCCATAGGTACCCCATAGGTTTTTGTCCTGTCGCGCAAGCTGCGGAATGTACGCCGCCACTTCGCCTTCCTTGATTGCCTGGCACTGAAGGGAGCAAGCGATTCATGTAATAGCGCACTCGAATTTTGAAATATTTTTTGTCGAAAATAACTCATAATTCTTTGTGAACCTCGAGGAAGAGACGCTCGATGTTGACGACGAATTCGGGCCAGTTCGGAATGACCAAGTGAGAGCGGAGAGCTTGTGTGATCAGGTCAGCCGACGGTCGAATACATCTCAAGTCAAGCACAATGTTGACATATCTTTCAGGGTTTAAACTACATATTCATCAGCATTATATAATAAAGACGTGTTTTCAACTAATTTTATGAAAGATTCACGACAGTTAATAAAATTATGAAAGTTTGTTTAAAATTTTAAAAATTAACGAACTCCTTGAAGTGTCTCCGATCCATGTAGATGCCATCCTTCGCAGAGCCTTCGCCATCTCGAGCGTCCATCTAAACTCAACGAAAGGTATCAAGCATCCCCCAAATGACGGCAAAGGTGGACAACGACCTCTTCTTCATAGTAGCGCACTCGCCTCAGCATCGGTTCGAGACGCGGATCGCTGTCGTGAATGCCGTACGAGCTGAGCACCTGTGTGGCGGATTTAGTTTGTATAGACATATCTTTGCCAAGGCTAGCACCTCTTCCCTTACACCTGAACGTGTCAACTGGATTCTTGTACGCAAAGAGCATGAATGTACGACGTGAAGACGATTACCTTGATGAGCTTTGTGATGGAGGCCTCATCCGTGTCGGGAAGGCGGACAAGGTCGAAGATAAGATCAGCCGGTGAGTTTCCTTCAAATATTATTGTCACTGACAAAATATAATTATGTATAGACATAGAGTGATAGAAATTTGAAGGGTAGAGCATGAGTGTTAAAAAAAGGGTAAAGCAAGCCAAACCAGTCGAGCGAATCTCGTTTGGTTGGAGCGCTTTCGACGTGTTTATCATGAATTGTGCCATGGACGTCTTTCGAGGAGACGTCGTCGCACCGGGAGAAGGGAGGGCTTCAAAATAATAATTTAAAAGATACAGTATCTGTTCTTTTTTGATCATATTAGAGTAGTAATTGTTCTATTTAGAGAGTGCCTGGAAAGGGTGGGGGGGGGGGGGCGACAAACTATGCCGTCGCTGACAGCAGCTTGGCTTGCGCACGTAGCCGGACATCTTTAGAAGGCGATCACACGCGTCGCGTAGTCGTCTCGCGTTGCGGCTCAGCCACTTATGCAGGGTATCTGAATAGAGTTAAGGTGAATTAAATCTGGGCAGCCATAAAAGTAAAGCGGAGCAGCCAAAACTGACTGATCAAGTCGCAGAACCGCTTGGCTCTCCTTTTATCGGAACCTTGGACTGCGTCTGCGTCAGCGAAACAATTTGATCTCGACCCTCTCTCGTTGGCCAATAAAACCAAAATGTCAACCTCGCGAGACCAAGCGAGAAACGGGGTAGAAACGCCGGTGAAGCGAACAGACAGAAAGTGCTTAAAACAGAGAGGGAAGTGGGGCTGCCCCTACTCGAAATATCACAAGGTTGTGAAGACCCAATAAAAGTAGGCGGCCCTTTGGTGTTCGCCGCACCAAAACATAGCAGTTCGATAGAAACAGCCAAGTTTTGTGGTTCGGCGCCAACATCTGACCGTTCCGCCATCAGAACCAGAAATATCGGACGAAGCCCATATGAACTGATTAATGGGAGAAAATGATAAAGAAGAGAGATTGTGTGTAAAAACCACCTGTTTACTGAGTTGGTCTAGAAGTCGTAAAATAAGAGAAAATAAGAGAGAGAGAGCTAGACACGGGGGACGCCCATGCAATACGGGAGAGCCCTTCGCACTTTGACAAGAGCCAAGAGAGTCAACAATTGGAGGACTCTCTTGTGAAAATCAGTTAGTTCCGGAAATTCATATGTACATATGTATGTATGTGAAGTTTTCAGAAATAATATGGAGTCATCGATATACATATATACATATATATTTACATAAGAGAAAGGCATACCATTTTCATAATCAAACTCTTTATTCAAGCAGTTAAAGAGGTGCTAAGTGGGAAACAACAACAGTGTTCGGGAAATGAAGGCGGAAGTTTTCAGATGTTTGGGCGGTGCTTCTCTAGAACGATGTCAGCGATACGTTTATGATGTTCGCAATCGTAAAATAAAAAGAGAGGGTTGTTGTCGTATCCGAGTCAACAAGAACATTACTTTGAACGATTTCGCTACAGCAGTCTTCTTTATTCTCTAATACCTTCGTAGAATTCGCGGAACACGGCCATGTTGGTTTATTATCCATTTCACCGACCGGAGATTACTCTCGTGACAGTGACATGCTACATAGAGAATGCATGTGAATTGTTCTCTCTACTCTACTCGGGTCTTCCCCGGACATTTCGATGTTTTATTTGAAAAATCGTGGTAAACATGTTTCCAAATGGATAAAAAAAACACGAGATACGTATAGACAAATTAAAAGTTTCAAAAATTTAAAATTTATATGAGCAAAAATATGAAACCGCTCTAACCCAAGTTGTAACAGAGCGAATCTTTTGTTCTTGCACTCATTCCTTTCTTTTGGTTAGATTAAAGATGCTGCCGTTGAAGACTGACAACATTGTTATGAAAAAAGTGAGAGAGATGAAACTAAAGGCGACAAGGGCAAATGGAAGATTTATTGCTTTATTTGCATAACAAATATACCGGTTAAATATTGAACCGAACTCCTTCTGATAGGGCATTCAAAGCAGCCATGTTTGTTTATTTCAATAAATATGACAGTAACATCAGGATCGATCTGTTTAAAATTTTTCTTTCTCTGAAAATGACTCGGGCCCGATGTTCGTTGTTGAAGACGAAACAGATGATTTGCCCGACCTAAATAAAGGAATTGTCATATTCTATGAGAGAGAGTTCAAGGATTGGTCAGATAAGCCAGTTGTAATTTCTTCCTTTGACCAACCGAATGAGTCCAACGACTCTCCAGAAGCCTGCAGCTGCGAGTAAGCCGAGCCCGAAGAAGCCGGCCACGTAATGGAAACTTGAGAGCATCGGCGACAGCACGAAGAGGACGGCGCTCGCGATCGCCTGCATATTCACACTTTTCAAAGGCCGACGCATGCTTTCTTTTAAATTATGCGTTGTTTTTTTTACTGATTTCTTTTACCCTCATGTAGATTTTCAAACAAAAACTTTCTTTGGCGTTTAGAACGACACGCCAAATATCCATTATCGATTCGGTCAGATATTCTTTGAAAAGATTACAGAAAAGCCTGAAATCAGAGAAAGCTGACATGATAGAAGCGCAGAATGCCGTAAGAGTGAGTGCGATACTCGGGCAGCGCCAGAGACGCGATCACCGTCCTCGTCGTCATATTCGCGTGGTCGCCCATCCCGAACAGCACGCCCGTCAAGATGCACAGCCAGCGGCTGCAAGTTATGGCTACGGTCAGTGGGCAAGGAGTCCATGCATCAATCTTCACTGATTGAATCCATCAAAATTCACAGAATGAGTACATACATTGTTCGCTGTACTTTTACGGGACACGCCGTAAAAAATAAAAAATATTGTAAGTGTATGTGAGTAATAGTGTATTTCTAGTGTATATCTATTTCTAGTGTGCACATATGTATACTGTATATATGTCTCTCTATTCTCTCTGTATAGTTCGTAGCTCGCTACACTAGCTCCTCCCTCTCCCTGCTCCTCCCCTTTCTCTCTTGTACTTAAGGGTTAGATCTGACTCATCTAGGAGGTCTTGCCTGGAGGCGGTCTGCCGACCGCCGCGTGTCCCCTATGGTCCCCCTCAGGTCTCCTGTCCTCTCGTCCTCTCTTCTCCCATCTTCCCTTCCCATGGTGTCTCCCCCTTCAACGGTCCACTACGCCTCGGGCCCTCTCTACTCTTCCTCTGCTCCCCTCGACTCTCTCCCTCTCCGTTATCGACGTCGTTTCTATTGTTCCCTGCCCTAAGCGATAAACGTGATCCTACTGTACGTGTGAGGCACCAGCATTTACTATATAAACATTGATTGTATCCCTTCACCCGTAGAGAATGACTCACCTCGGTTGAATGAGCAGCGACGGCTGGTCAGTTCTCTCAAAGGTGGCGTTGGCTGGAACGGAAGCGAGAACGAGCAGGAACAGAAGAGCCTCGAAGAGCAAGGCCAAGCAGAGAAGAGGGCGCAGTCCAAAGTCGCGCACTCGCGAAGAGAAAAAGTTCGTCAGAATTCCCACTCAAATTCGAGATCATTTGTGTACGTGGACTAATTGAAATAAAAAAATTATTTATCTATCAATAGCCTACAAAATAAAACTTGACCAACTGATCGTGTTGCCAACGGGAAAGGCCATGGCATAGTAGGCTGGCAGATAAATGTCGCCGCTGAGACTCTTCGTGAAGAGCAGCGAAGTTGGGTAGATTCCGAGGAAGAAGGAAAGAAAAGCACCTCCGTAGAGGAAGCAAGGGGCGAGAAGAAGCATGCGCGGGTGTTTCAGCGCGAAACACATGTTCCCTGCAAGGATCAACTGTCTAGACGAGAAAAATAATAATTCTTTTAATTAAATACCGGATGTTGCTCCCAAATGGTCGAAATGTTCCAATCAGCGAGCATTAAAGGAAGTATCCGGCGAATAATTATACAATAGCGCTAGAGAACCAGTTTGAATGCGCGTTCTCAAAAAGTTGCCTGTCGCTCGGTCGAGAGAGCGTGTGAAATAGGAGGGCAGCTCTGACCTACCGTAGCTAATTATCTACCCGCGATTTTTCAAGTTACTATTGCTGAGAATGTAATGGAAGATAATCGCACATACTTTCAGGATATGTTTTACGCCAAGGTGAACCTATGCATATAGAAAAAAACTAGGTTAGTTATTCCCCGGATACCTCCTTTAAATATCTCATTGCAGCCAACGAACATATTGATTCTGTTTTCATTGAAAAGCAAATGAAATTCCATATACAGCACAATTATTACTTCAATCCAAATATGAGTTGGAAAGTAGTAACATGACTTTGAGGTTTTTGTTCGGCGCCAAGCTTTTATCTTTGAGCATTATTTTAACCGTCAAAATACGACCACACTCCCCTCAATTATAGTGTGCTCGATGTGAAAAAAACAAGACTATTCTAGATATATAAGGATCTTTTTATATACATAGTTTCCTTCCCAACGTTCCCAACGAGTAACAACTTGCATGCTGATTGGAAAATTGCGCGCTCCGCGTTCATTTTGGCGGTACATGACGTTACACCTTATATTACTACAGTAATGTAAGATATATACATATCTGTATGCATATTTCTTATATAATTTTCGCCAGCTTTTTAAATTATACCGATTTATGTGGAAGAGCTAGACAAACGATTGTAACAAACATATTTGATCCTTGAGAGGTGCTCTTCTTTGTTCGTCGCCGTCTCCAAGTGCGTCTTGCACTCTTCGCGAAGGAAGCAAAGCGTGCAGTAGCGCCGAGAGCAGAGAAAAGCTGGCCAACGTAGCGAAAATTGCCCTGAAAAAAAAAAACAATTATTGTTCCAAACAAAAAACCCTTACCATTAGAAAAATATAATAAAGCTACCCATTTTTTTTTCTTAAAGTATATTGTAAATAATACTCATCCCTGTGGCGTCATCCAAGATCCAAATATCAAATCTACTCCCCCTCCTTAATTCTTTACCATATCTCAGTATCAGTGTACACGCGATAGCCGCTCTCATCTGTTGTAGAAGATGTCATGCTGCTAATCGTAATGTAGACCAGGCCAGCCAGGAATGTGCTGGAACAATAGAATATAACGTTTTTTCGAATGCTACATTTATTATTTGTCTAACTATGCAACAAATGAAAGTATCAATGGAACCTGTAAGTGCAGAGTGCCCACATTCTGGACTGGTTGCTTGAGATGGTTTCCCTTGTCGAAATACCAGACAAGTACGACGGATAGCCAGCAAAGTAAGCTGAAAATTTTTGGAATTTGCTTGAAGAGATTGATAATGCATCATGATATGTATATGCTATGCTGAATAAGTGGTGCTTGACATCAGCATTTATGGCGTCCCACAAATTCAAGCAAAAGAATAAATGATATTTCAGTGAAGCAGACATCTTGATTGATTCCAACCTGCCAAGCCGAAGCCGAGTCCGATGCAGCTGAGGAAGTAGAGAGCGCGGAAGATGATGAGATATGCCGCGAGGGCAAACGCAAACGCCGCGGCGCTTGCCACTAACAGCCACTGGAAGAATAAAGTGATATTTTAATCGATAATAAATAAATAATGACATGTAATGTGCACACGCGATTTCGATGGAGACGACAGCAATAAGCGACACGATTAACTCGGGCATCTGAAGCTTACATACCTTTGCTCGGATATAGTCGAGGCAAGATGGAGCGACGAGAGAAAAGATGCATGACGATGCGTAGACTGTTGCGAGTCTGAACAAAAATGTTTTTTTTAAGAGGAAAAGGAATGTCTCTGCAAATGTTTCAGATGTCTCAATTCAAAGCACGAACCCGTAGTATCCGTCGTGGGGACCAATTCGATCGGGGTTCCTTCGGTGGACGGAGCTAATCACGGCTTCAATGATGTACGACTAAACAGGTTTTCAGTCATCATACGAAATTTGCACAAGAACTTCCATTTTGAAAATATTTCTTAACGTCATTAATTTGGTTGTTCATCAAATAGCACAAAATGAATACACACAATGGCATTGTTGGGTGAATGCTTTTTTTTCTCGTTCAACCCGGTCACGCTGACCCGTGCACTCAAATGAAGAGGAGCAGTTGATTGATGACTTTACTACCTAACCATAAGTATCATTGACCAAATGGCATACCATCTGACTGAGAATGGGTCGGGTCACTTCGAACCTGGAGATCATAGCCGACATGCATAAACACTCCGGCCGCGCCCAGAAAGAGAGAAGTCAACGTCTGATAGGTCGAGTCGCTTACCATTTGTCGCTTCTCTTAAAAGTTGCTGATGTCAGACGGGATAATCATTTCATTTGTAAAAACAAATCGGCTATAGCGCAAGAATAAGCAAACGATAACAAAATATTAAAGGAACCCTAAAGGAGGAACACATACAAAAAAAGGTGTAAGCCGAACGTTAACTTTCCAGCCGACATCTCCTCTCCCCAACAAATCCCCTATCAAAGATAGCCTTCTAAGCGTGTACAAAGTCCTAAGGCGACATCACAGCCATTTCACTTTCGACAGTGATCATAGCAGTTGGAGAGCAGAGAAGGGGCGCGGCCCCTGGGCAGGACAACAAGAACCGGATTACGCTTTGCAATGACAAATAGGTACGCATGAATATTCGACTGGTACTTCTCATGTGAGCTTTGAATAATTCATAACATAGTACATGTGTACATGCACACGACAGGATTTGTGTCTATTGCATTGATTAATTGCCATTATATGAATTATTTTATTACAAGTCAACGTTTCTGCCTAAATTTGCGAAAACTAAAAAAATGGATGAAAATTTTTGCAGCGAACGCAAAAGAGAAAAAGATGAAGGTGTTGATTGCACTATTCCTTGCAGAGCAAATCGGCCCACAGTCACTTTAATTTCTCTCATTTTTTGCTCTCGCTGCACTCAGCTGCGCCCGTTCTGCGTCGTTGGTGCGTTTAATATCCGTTCAACAAATGACGAAAAAAACAGTACATCGATGAGATGATCGTTATTTAGCGAACAACCTATATTCTACTTCGCGTGGGCTTCCTAAAGTCACTTGCCGAACAGATGAAGCTATTGAAAGCATTTCGGTTAAGAAATCAACAGCAATGAAAAGAGAGAAAGGAGAGATTGAGAAGAAAGAGAAAGACAGAAGGGAGGAAAGCTGATTTGTATGTATCTAAACAAATCGCTCAAATGAATCATTCGCATAAAAAATCGCAATGATGTTAGCAATTGAAAGGGAATCAAATCCAATTGTACTATTGTAATCGGCATTATACGTATAAGTATGTATGTATGTACATAGCTTGGAAAAGTGCTGCGTGGCACAGTGTCCACAAGAAAAAAAATTCGCTGTCCAGGATTATCTACTCAAGTTCGTATTTACATATGACTGAACGAAGGAATTAACGATAGAATTTCCTCAGTATAGAGAAGCGGTTCGGATTGAGCGGACAGAGCAGGAGGAGGGATGCCGATCGAGAGTTTAAAATTTCTCTGGGTTCTCTTCGGTTTTAGGTGATTCCAAAAAATTTTCATCCGATCTGTGAATATATTTACATTAATTTTATACCTGTTACGAAGAAGACACAGAAATGAACTTTGAATAACGAGTAGAAATAATTTTTTTGAAATTATAGTTCCACTTCATTCGCGATGTTAAACGTATAAATCTTGAAAATGCTAACGACGCGCCAGAAACCATCGAAGACAATGGTTTTCTCCAAGGAAGAGGAAGGACTCAATGGCAGGTCGGGAGAAAAGAAGAGAGACCACTTGCGACAGTCTTAATACAAATACATACAAGCCTTCCTTTTCCATTTACTTTGTCTCTGTTTTCTTATCTCTTATTTCTCGTTCACCCATCTCTTTCCCCATCTCTGTCTGTCTGTCTCTATCTCTCTCTCTTTCTCTCTTTCAATCTCTTTCACTACCCTTCCGATTGCATTGCTATGAACCTTAATAGAGAACGATGTTCGGATTAGAGCGGCAAAGAACGTCCGAGAATTATGTAAATTATGATTCAAATTTGTCGTCGTTGAAATAATGGGTACAGACAGTGGCGTCGGCATGGATTAGACCGTGCACTGCATGTGAACGAGCACGAAATTTCACAACGTTGTCACTTTCGCCCATTCCAAAGAGAATCCCAATCAGAATGGACTTCCGGCGACTACAGGAAACAGTCATAAGAGGATAACCATTACTAATGTAAATGAATAAATAAGAATATACATAGTAATACGGCTTAATCTTCGATAGTTTTCTCAAAGGTGGCCTTAGCTGGAACGGAGGCGAAAAGGAGAAGGAAGGGAAGAGAATAGAGGGAGATGGCCAGGCAGAACAAGGAACGCAGGTCAAAGCGCGACGAGAAGAAGCCAGCAAAAGCCCACACAAGCTGCTTCTTTATATTTGAAGAAGGAATTTTTCTAGTGTGCTACCGTATCTCGGGGTCATTATGCTCGGATAGCCACTCTCTCTAATTCCCCAGTATGAATGTACTTTGCCATGCTAATTCGGAAAAGGGAAGAATCTGTCGTGGCGGATGAGAGAGGAGAGAACTCTTCTTAAGCCGACAGCAGAGTTCACGTGAATGAAGGAGGAAGGGTGAGTGGTATATATAAATGTATGGAGGGAAGGGAATTCTGTAGTGTGAAATGACTCCGCCTCTTTCATTCCCGTCTCCTCTGCAACGCAGCAAAGCAGCCAAGCGACTGGACGAGCTTCTCTACTCTGGTTAATCTATCTTCATTTAGTGGGCTCCAATTTCTCAAATGAGCTGAAGGCATCTCCAAACTTACGGCCTTTTTTAACATTTGTTAAAATCGAAAGAGAAAATGCAACAGGGAACTCGGTTCAAGAAGGGGACGGAGACTCGTTCCAAATAACTAAAGAGAGAGGTAGGTAGTGATATCTTAAAATGGAAGTTCTTTTACAGACCTCGTTCCCCATTCTCAAGATGGCTGGGAGAACACTGAGCTCTTCCTCCAGGAGGTCTTGGTTTTTGCAGCATTTCTTATAATGACCGCTATGCTTTCTCAATGGTGAGAGTCTTTTCGTTCTTTCTGAACATATCCCTTCAGATCGTCAAAGTCCTTCTTGAATACCTCCACGAGCAAACTAAGCGAGAGACGAAGATTCTCGACTTCCACCATCCAAAGGAGATGGCCACCCTCATTGATCTCTCCATTCCCGACGAACCGCACAACATGGAACAACTTATTCATGTTAGACGGGCAATTGAGAGAGAGAGGCAGAGAACTGACTAAGAAATGATGAGAGGCACACAGAGTAAAAAGAGAGAGCGAGAGAGAGAGTTGTGAGAAAGAGGGGAAGGAGAGTGAGACGGAGAGAGAAAGAGAAACAATGAGAGGGACTTCGTAAGAGAGAGAGTATGGAGATGTAGAGAGAGAGAGTGTTGTGCAGGCGTGCTCGGAAGTGCTTCGTCTGGGGGTGCGCACCGGCCATCCCCGCTTCTACAATCAGATCTCGTGTGGTCTCGATTTCGTTTCCCTCGCCGGCGAGTGGCTCACAGCCGCAGCCAACAGCAACATGTTCGACGTTTTTTCACTCTCTCTTCTCTCCTTAATTCTTGCACTCTCTCTCTTCTCTCCTTCTATCTTTCACTCTCTCTTCTCTCCTTCTTTCTTTCACTCTCTCTTCTCTCTTTTTCTTTCACTCTCTCATCTCTCCCTATTTATCTTCCTACCCTTACTTCCGTGTTTAGTTGGACAGTCCCTATTTTTTCTTAACATACATATATCACAATTCTCATTTTTATATTTTCTTACTTCTATTAAAAGATGTGTTCAGGTTCACGTATGAGATTGCACCAGTGTTTACCTTAATGGAGAAGGAAGTGATGAAGAAGTTGTGGGAAGCGATCGGCTGGGATTGCGAGAAGGCCGACGGAATCTTCGCCCCCGGTTGGAGCCCCTTTTCATTCCGCATTCCTGTTTCTATTTTTGTAAATTTCGTTTCGCTTAGACTTATGAGTATGTTTACGACAAGATTTCCCTTATGTCTTTGAATGGAGAATTGACTTACCAGGCGGGGCCATCGCGAATCTCTACGCGATGTTGGCGGCTCGCCATCAGCTCTTCCCTCGCTCCAAGCATCTCGGTGTTGCCGATGTTCCGACTCTTTGCGCCTTCACGAGTGAAGATGTTAGCCGCCTATTACTTCTGTTTTTTTCTCTATCATAATCACTCTCTCCCTCTTATGATCTCCTTCCATACCTTCTCTTTCTGTCTCTCGTTCTCTCTCACTCACTCATCTCTCTCTCACTCTCTCTCTCTCTCCTTTTCTCTACAGAGCCACTACTCGATAAAGAGTGCAGCTGCGGTCACAGGCATTGGTACGGATAATTGCTTCAACATCCCCGTTGACTCTGCCGGGAGAATGATTCCAGAAGCACTCGAGGCAAAGATTATCCAATGCAAGGAAGACGGTAAGGAGGGGAGAGAACGAGAGAGACAATGGAGAGAGACTGAGAGGGACTGAGAGAGAAGAGAAAAGAAGGGAGACAATGGAGAGAGACTGAGAGGGACTGAGAGAGAAGAGAGAAGAAGGGAGACAATGGAGAGAGACTGAGAGGGACTGAGAGAGAAGAGAGAAGAAGGGAGACAATGGAGAGAGACTGAGAGGGACTGAGAGAGAAGAGAGAAGAAGGGAGACAATGGAGAGAGACTGAGAGGGACTGAGAGAGAAGAGAGAAGAAGGGAGACAATGGAGAGAGACTGAGAGGGACTGAGAGAGAAGAGAGAAGAAGGGAGACAATGGAGAGAGACTGAGAGGGACTGAGAGAGAAGAGAGAAGAAGGGAGACAATGGAGAGAGACTGAGAGGGACTGAGAGAGAAGAGAGAAGAAGGGAGACAATGGAGAGAGACTGAGAGGGACTGAGAGCGAAGAGAGAAGAAGGGAGACAATGGAGAGAGACTGAGAGGGACTGAGAGAGAAGAGAGAAGAAGGAGGACAATGGAGATAGACTGAGAGGGACTGAGAGAGAAGAGAGAAGAAGGAGGACAATGGAGAGAGACTGAGAGTGACTGAGAGAGAAGAGAGAAGAAGGGAGACAATGGAGAGAGACTGAGAGGGACTGAGAGAGAAGAGAGAAGAAGGGAGACAATGGAGAGAGACTGAGAGGGACTGAGAGAGAAGAGAAAAGAAGGGAGACAATGGAGAGAGACTGAGAGGGACTGAGAGAGAAGAGAGAAGAAGGGAGACAATGGAGAGAGACTGAGAGGGACTGAGAGAGAAGAGAGAAGAAGGGAGACAATGGAGAGAGACTGAGAGGGACTGAGAGAGAAGAGAGAAGAAGGGAGACAATGGAGAGAGACTGAGAGGGACTGAGAGAGAAGAGAGAAGAAGGGAGACAATGGAGAGAGACTGAGAGGGACTGAGAGAGAAGAGAGAAGAAGGGAGACAATGGAGA
The DNA here is from genome assembly GCA_945643635.1 of Allodiplogaster sudhausi. NCBI lineage: Eukaryota > Metazoa > Nematoda > Chromadorea > Rhabditida > Diplogasteridae > Allodiplogaster > Allodiplogaster sudhausi. Next base: position 1,016,704 of record CALZFC010000045.1, on the reverse strand, counting down.
GAGACTGAGAGGGACTGAGAGAGAAGAGAGAAGAAGGGAGACAATGGAGAGAGACTGAGAGGGACTGAGAGAGAAGAGAGAAGAAGGGAGACAATGGAGAGAGACTGAGAGGGACTGAGAGCGAAGAGAGAAGAAGGGAGACAATGGAGAGAGACTGAGAGGGACTGAGAGAGAAGAGAGAAGAAGGAGGACAATGGAGATAGACTGAGAGGGACTGAGAGAGAAGAGAGAAGAAGGAGGACAATGGAGAGAGACTGAGAGTGACTGAGAGAGAAGAGAGAAGAAGGGAGACAATGGAGAGAGACTGAGAGGGACTGAGAGAGAAGAGAGAAGAAGGGAGACAATGGAGAGAGACTGAGAGGGACTGAGAGAGAAGAGAGAAGAAGTGCGACAATGGAGAGAGACTGAGAGGGACTGAGAGAGAAGAGAGAAGAAGGGAGACAATGGAGAGAGACTGAGAGGGACTGAGAGAGAAGAGAGAAGAAGGGAGACAATGGAGAGAGACTGAGAGGGACTGAGAGAGAAGAGAGAAGAAGGGAGACAATGGAGAGAGACTGAGAGGGACTGAGAGAGAAGAGAGAAGAAGGGAGACAATGGAGAGAGACTGAGAGGGATTGAGAGAGAAGAGAGAAGAAGGGAGACAATGGAGATAGACTGAGAGGGACTGAGAGAGAAGAGAAAAGAAGGGAGACAATGGAGAGAGACTGAGAGGGACTGAGAGAGAAGAGAGAAGAAGGGAGACAATGGAGAGAGACTGAGAGGGACTGAGAGAGAAGAGAGAAGAAGGGAGACAATGGAAAAAGCAGAGAGGCAGACTGAGAGAGAAGAGAGAAGAAGGGAGGCAATGGAAAAAGCAGAGAGGCAGACTGAGAGAGAAGAGAAAAGAAGGGAGACAATGGAAAAAGCAGAGAGGCAGACTGAGAGAGAAGAGAAAAGAAGGGAGACAATGGAAAAAGCAGAGAGGCAGACTGAGAGAGAAGAGAAAAGAAGGGAGACAATGGAAAAAGCAGAGAGGCAGACTGAGAGAGAAGAGAAAAGAAGGAAGACAATGGAAAAAGCAGAGAGGCAGACTGAGAGAGAAGAGAGAAGAAGGGAGACAATGGAGAGAGACTGAGAGGGACTGAGAGAGAAGAGAGAAGAAGGGAGACAATGGAGAGAGACTGAGAGGGACTGAGAGAGAAGAGAGAAGAAGGGAGACAATGGAAAAAGCAGAGAGGCAGACTGAGAGAGAAGAGAAAAGAAGGGAGACAATGGAAAAAGCAGAGAGGCAGACTGAGAGAGAAGAGAAAAGAAGGGAGACAATGGAAAAAGCAGAGAGGCAGACTGAGAGAGAAGAGAAAAGAAGGGAGACAATGGAAAAAGCAGAGAGGCAGACTGAGAGAGAAGAGAAAAGAAGGGAGACAATGGAAAAAGCAGAGAGGCAGACTGAGAGAGAAGAGAAAAGAAGGGAGACAATGGAAAAAGCAGAGAGGCAGACTGAGAGAGAAGAGAAAAGAAGGGAGACAATGGAAAAAGCAGAGAGGCAGACTGAGAGAGAAGAGAAAAGAAGGGAGACAATGGAAAAAGCAGAGAGGCAGACTGAGAGAGAAGAGAAAAGAAGGGAGACAATGGAAAAAGCAGAGAGGCAGACTGAGAGAGAAGAGAAAAGAAGGGAGACAATGGAAAAAGCAGAGAGGCAGACTGAGAGAGAAGAGAAAAGAAGGGAGACAATGGAAAAAGCAGAGAGGCAGACTGAGAGAGAAGAGAAAAGAAGGGAGACAATGGAAAAAGCAGAGAGGCAGACTGAGAGAGAAGAGAAAAGAAGGAAGACAATGGAAAAAGCAGAGAGGCAGACTGAGAGAGAAGAGAGAAGAAGGGAGACAATGGAGAGAGACTGAGAGGGACTGAGAGAGAAGAGAGAAGAAGGGAGACAATGGAGAGAGACTGAGAGGGACTGAGAGAGAAGAGAGAAGAAGGGAGACAATGGAAAAAGCAGAGAGGCAGACTGAGAGAGAAGAGAAAAGAAGGGAGACAATGGAAAAAGCAGAGAGGCAGACTGAGAGAGAAGAGAAAAGAAGGGAGACAATGGAAAAAGCAGAGAGGCAGACTGAGAGAGAAGAGAAAAGAAGGGAGACAATGGAAAAAGCAGAGAGGCAGACTGAGAGAGAAGAGAAAAGAAGGGAGACAATGGAAAAAGCAGAGAGGCAGACTGAGAGAGAAGAGAAAAGAAGGGAGACAATGGAAAAAGCAGAGAGGCAGACTGAGAGAGAAGAGAAAAGAAGGGAGACAATGGAAAAAGCAGAGAGGCAGACTGAGAGAGAAGAGAAAAGAAGGGAGACAATGGAAAAAGCAGAGAGGCAGACTGAGAGAGAAGAGAAAAGAAGGGAGACAATGGAAAAAGCAGAGAGGCAGACTGAGAGAGAAGAGAAAAGAAGGGAGACAATGGAAAAAACAGAGAGGCAGACTGAGAGAGAAGAGAAAAGAAGGGAGACAATGGAAAAAGCAGTGAGGCAGACTGAGAGAGAAGAGAAAAGAAGGGAGACAATGGAAAAAGCAGAGAGGCAGACTGAGAGAGAAGAGAAAAGAAGGGAGACAATGGAAAAAGCAGAGAGGCAGACTGAGAGAGAAGAGAAAAGAAGGGAGACAATGGAAAAAGCAGAGAGGCAGACTGAGAGCGAAAAAGTTGATTGGCGTGACGTAGAATGCAATGGCTCTTCACAGATCTCGTTCCGTTCTTCGTGTCTGCGACTGCCGGAACCACCGTGTACGGAGCATGGGATCCACTCGAGAAGATTGCAGACATCTGCGAGAGACACCGTATATGGTTCCATGTCGATGTCAGAGGAAGCGAGAGAGTTGGGAGAGAGAGAGAGACAGAGGGAGTGAGAATGCGATGAAAGGATCGGGAGAGAGAAAATGAGAGAGAAAGAAAGAGAGAGTTTAGAATTGGAGAGCGAGAAAAGTACAGTAATTTCGGTGCAGGCAGCGTGGGGCGGAGGAGTGTTGCTGTCCCCCTGCCACTGCTACAAGTTGGCCGGAATAGAGCGGGCGAACTCGGTGACGTGGAATCCTCACAAACTGATGGGCTGCTTGTTGCAGTGTTCTGTCTGTCTGCTCAGATGCGATGTACGCAATCATCTTATCATTCTTCCTATATCCATTGCAAATGAACACGTTTGACAGATATTTTACATATTTATAAATATAGTATGGCCGGGACCACAACCTTACAATTTATTCAGGGGATCCTCTTCCAATGCAATCAGATGTCGGCTGACTACCTCTTCATGCAGGTTTCTTTGCTCTTTCCATTCTGGAATCTCACAAAGCAAATGCTAAATATTTAAAAGTCCAACAAATGATGTTGAATGCAGGATAAGCCGTACGATGTGAGTTATGACACTGGGGATAAAGCCCTCCAATGCGGCAGGCACAACGACATATTCAAGCTGTGGCTCATGTGGAAGTCCAAGGTCACTTCCAGCATCTTATTATCTCTCTCCATCTCATTCTTCCTCACTCACTCACGCACTCTATCATTGCTCCAACTATATCAAACTCTCACTACTACGTCTCTCTCTCTTACTCTCGGTCTCTCTCTCTACTTCTTCTCTCCATCATTATTCATTTCGTGTCCGAATTTTAATGATTGAAGAAAATACGTTGATTTTACCGGGTCTGATATGTTCAGGGCATGGCAGGTTTCCGAGTCCAAATGAAGCATCTCTTCGACATGACCAACTACTTCACAGAGAGACTTCGCCAGACCGAAGGATATCAGCTCGTGATCGATCCGGTCTGTATTCGAAAAATGTTTTCTCACCAATAATTACTTATTATAAAAGTACGTGGAGAAAACGCATACAGTGGTATTGGACCAGCAACTAAAAGAAAATATTTGGACCAGTAGTCATTGGACCAAAAATTATGGACCTCTAGGTACTAACACGCTACCTCTATCAACCCTCTAACTTTCATCCCTCTCTTTCTCTCCCTCCTCTCTTCCTCTCCCACCCTCTTTCTTCGCCCCGCTAAATCTCACCTCACCCTCTTTCTCCTCTCTCCTCTTCGTTCCTCTTCCGCTCTTCCTCTTCCCCTTCTCCTTTTCCATTCCCCTCCTCTTGGCTCTCTCCTGTCCTCTCCAGTGTCTCACTTGCCTTTTAAATGCTATAAGTATCCATCTTCAACAATCGGTGATTCGTTTTTATAAAAATCCATGATTGCAGCCGGAATTCCTGAATGTCTGCTTCTGGTACATTCCTTCCAAGATTCGCCATTTGGATCCTGCAGAGAGATCAGCCCGACTTGAGAAGGTCATTTTAGTGTTTTGGGCATTCCACACAGAAAAATATCTGTTACTGAGAACAGATATAAGCTCCGCCCACCAAGTTGACGGATATTTTTCCAGTGTGTAGTCAGTCGTTCGTCTTTTCATGTAATTAATGTTGAACCACTATGTATATCAGTATATGTATATAATTACAGGAACAGTTGAGCGACTAATGTAAATATATCAAAAAGAATTATAATGGATCGTTTTAAGATTGCGCCGAAGATAAAAGCAAAGATGATGGAGAAAGGGACGACGATGGTTGGTTATCAGCCAGACAAGAAACGACCGAACTTCTTCCGCATGATCTTCAGTAACCAAGCCATCAACAAAGAAGACATCGATTTCCTCATCCAAGAAATTTCAGAGATGGGTGATAACATTGCATAATTTATTTATCTCTGTAATCCTAACCGAAGTAATACTTCTCTAGTTTAACCTAGCTATCTGTTCATTTATCGTTCTAATGGACGTGCACTTTCGTGCAAGAGTATTTATTTGTTGCAGCGAGAGATTGGACTCCAAATTAGGCGTATTTAGAATATTTAACTTATTTACTCTGAGACACTTTCGAGTAAGCTATTTGTAGTTGTTCTTTAGTTTATTAGGTTTGTCCTAGAACAAATTATGACAAGCGACATTATATTTGTTGTGATAAAAGAGCAAGTGAAAAAGAACAGCAAACTGACGATTACACTGGGAAGAGGTGCTTACAATTGGGGTAAGGGAGAGAGAGAGAGAGAAAGAGAGAGAGGGTGAGAGAAACGATGAGAGAGAGGAAGAGAGAGAAAGAGAGAGAGGGTGAGAGAAACGATGAGAGAGAGAAAGAGAGAGAAAGAGAGAGAGGGTGAGAGAAACGATGAGAGAGAGAAAGAGAGAGAAAGAGAGAGAGGGAGGGAGTGGGAGTAATTTGTTGAAGAAAAAAGATTTAAAGCATTCCGATGGAGAAGTCAACAGAAGAAAAAGAAAGAGAGAAGGGAAGAAGGTGGATGTGAATGTTTCTAAACAAATCGCTTAAATGAATCATACGTATGAAAAATGGCTAAAGTGTTAGCCATTTAAAACGAAGCAAATCCAATTGTACTATTGTAGCCGGCATTATATGTATGTATGTACACAGCTAGGAAAAGTTTTGTGTGGCACAGTGCCCACAAGAAAAAACTAGCAGTGCAAGATTATCTATGTACTTGATCTCGTATTTGCATAAGACTGTTCGAGCGAATTAATCGCGAACGTTCCTCAGTGCAGAGAAGCGGCTCGAATTGAGCCGATTGAGAGTTTAGAATTTCTCATACTCCGCCTCTGCGTTCACTTCGTGCTTAGGTGATTCCGATTCATCCGATCTGTGAATAGTTTTGCATTAATTTTATTGTTGCTACGAAAGATGACACAAAATATGGATGTGTGAACCCTATGTAAACGCGTTCATCCTTGTAGACAATTTCGAAGAAAAGTTTGATTACAGTTAAAGTGGCGAAAGTTCTTTCGGCATGTTAGTGAGAGAAAATCGATGTCGAACTTGATGATGCCAACGACGCGCCAGAAACCAGCGAAGGCGAGGGTTCCGAGGAAGAGGAAACCGAAGACGTAGTGGTAGATCGAGAGAAAGGGAGATAGCACGAAGAGAGAAGCACTCGCGGCAGTCTCAATACAAATACACGCAATAATGACTAAATACATAACATTTATCTTTCCCGCACAATTTACTTTGTCTTTGTTTCCTTATCTCAGATGTCTCCCTCTAACCCCTCTCCTGTCTCCCCATTTATTACTCTTTTTACCTTCCTCTCTCTCTCATCACTTAAACTATCCAACCGATCGCATTGATAGAGAATGACGTTTGGATTACGGCGTCAAAGAACGTCCGAGAATCATGTAAATTATTATGCAAATTTGTCCTCGTTGAGTGGTGCTGACATGGTAGAGACGGTAGACTGCGTACGAATGTGCCCGATATTCCGGCAGCACAATGGAAGTAATGACGGTACGCGTTGTCATGTTGGCGTGGTCGCCCATTCCAAAGAGAATCCCAATCAGAATGCAGAGCCAGCGACTGCAGGCAAAGGCACATTCGGCTATCAACTACTCAAACTAAAAAATAAAGAAATAAATAAATAATAAAGAAAGAATATAATACCTCGGCTGGATCAGCAGAGCTTCTTCGGCCGTTTTTTCAAAGGTGGCGTTCGCTGGAACGGAGACGAGAATGAGAAGGAAGAGAAGAGCTTCGAAGGACATCGCAACGCAGAGCAAGGGGCGAAGGCCAAAGTCACGTACTCGCGAAGAAAAGAAGTTCGTCAGCAAGCCCACTCAAGTTGCCACTTTATATTCAAATATTATATTATAATTTCTTAAAACAACCAGAAACAGAATTCCTGATTTGCGCCCATTTGCTTGACACATGGGCGAGAGAGCATGTTTTTTGGGGCGAAGAGACATGCCCAAGAAAATTCAAATATATTACCGTTGAGTTTCGTGTTTTTTTTAACGAAAGGAATGAGAAAAGAACCAACTAATCGTATTTCCGATGGGATAAGCCATGGCGTAGTAGGCTGGCAGGTAGATGTCACCGCTGAGCGTCTTCGTAAACAAGAGAGAAGTCGGATAGACGCCGAGGACGAAGGAGATGAAGGCGCCGCCGTAAAGAAAACAGGGAGTCAGCAGAAGCAGACGGGGATTGCGAAGTGCAAACGACATCTTCTCTGAAATTCATTATTTCCTTTCATTAATATTTTCTTGGATTTTTGTAAATATATATAATAATAAATTGCTCTTAATAATTCAAAGATTAGCAAACACAACTCTGACTGATTTGTTCCTTGAGCGGCAGCCTCTTCTGATCGTCCACATCTGCAATAGCATCCTTGACCTTTCGAGAAGGAAGAAAAGCGTGAAGAAGAGCAGAAACGAGAGAAAGAGCAGCGAGCACGCCGAAGATTGTCCTGATTTATCTATTCTTTAAAAACAGCCAAATAAATTTTGGTGCTACCGTATCTCGGCGTCGCTGTACTCGCGATAACCGGAAGATCCTGTTGAGGGGCTCATGCTACTCGTGATGATGTAGAGGACACCGGCCAGGAATGACCTCAAAACACACTATTATTGCTTGTTCAAATGTGTAATGGAATGTCCTATTTCACACAATTCCTTCCTTCGTGCCCTTTCCCCTCATTAACATGGCTAAAGGATATTCTATTTCCATGGCGTTTTGACGATGACCCAAGCCAGTCTCCCCACCTTGGCTCTTAATGAGCTGTCGCTTCAGTCAGTGTTGGTGCTGGCCTGATTCCCGGATATAAATCTATGATATGGCTATCCCTCCCCTCGATCTTCTGCAGCGAAAGGCAAAGATGTTGACTACAATAACAGTGTTTTGTTACTACAAACATAATTTTTTTTTTGCAATGTTTAAAAAAGATTTTGTGTTGACCCGTAAGTGACGACGGCCCACATTCTGGATTGGTTACTCGAGATGGTTGCTCTCGTTGAAATTCCGGAGAGATACACCGGATATGCAGTGTAATAGGCTGAAAAATTAAAAACTAAAAACAATGTATTTAAGAAAGACTGAAATTGAATGCATGTAAAGATAATTTTATTGCTTCCGCGAGTGAAAATAACTGCTGCCAACCTTTTTAAAAGTGACTTTTAAAACTGTTGAATACCTGAAAATCCAAAGCCAATTCCAATGTTACTGAGAAAGTAGAGCGGCCGATAAAGATAGAGGAACGAAGATAATGACAGAGCGAATAGCGAGATCCCAGAGACAAGAAGCCACTAACAAGACGTTAATCAAAGGGAGTTATTCAATAATAGGGTACCTTTGCTTTGATGTGATCAAGAAATGATGGAACGATGAACGTAAAGACACAAGAAGCGGCGTAGACGGTGGCGAGTCTATGGTTCGTTTGTTTGTTTATCTCTTCGTTATATATAAAAAAGTAAGTTCATCGGTTTACCCATAATATCCGTCGTAACTTCGAATTCTTTCAGGACTTCTGCTGCTTACGGAGTGAATCACCCCTTCTATGATGTATGACTGAAAAAAATCAGAAACAACTTGTTTAATCTTAATTCGTTGAATGTATTATTGACCATCCAATATTTTATTTTTCTGCTATGAAGTAACCAAGCTGATTTGTATAGGTATTTTAATTTTCTTCTGTTGACACATACGCTGCCCTAAACGATAACTTATTGTATAGTTAATATTGGAGGCAAAGCCTTTTACTCTTTTACCAAAAATGGCCAGGAACTGGCATTCGAGCTATTATTATTGTCGTTTTGCCTCAACCTGATTTGTACCTGTAAATCATAGCCGACATGCATAAACACTCCAGCAACGCCTAGAAAGACCGAGAGGAGAACTTGGTAGGACGAGTCGCTTAACATTTCTCTGAAAATGGCTGCAGGTAAGCCTCGCCGGCTTCGGTGGATAAATCCACCGACTTATCGTTATCATAATGACCATATGTAGATCGGCAATCGGTGCAAAAACAATTTCCATAGAATCGATTTAGATTATATGTGCTTTAATTTATACAAATATATTTACATAAATTAATACAAAGGAACAAATATATGGCTAAATAACTGATGTATATAATGAAGATGATCAACATCATCAAGAAGACGAAGTGGAATATCATTTGAGAAATGAAAGTACTTAAACACCTCCAACGCACTTGGGAAAGAGGGAGGAAGTTCGTACTAAATACATCATGAGTTGTGGCAGGGAAGCGAGAAATAATAACTTGGAAAGAAGAATCTAATGCAAGAGACTACTCTTTTCTAGATGAGAGCTGATGTTTTGGCAAAATTGCTTGCGAGATGACACTTCTTGAGAACTTATCATTTTAAGGACGCAAAGTGCGAAATAAATCGCAACGGCAAAGTGGCAAGTAAGCCAGAAACAGCTTCTGACATTTTTTTTGACGAACAAAAACCGATTTGGTTGTAGAGGGAAACTGATTGTGACGCTAAAGCCGACAAATCGAACGGCAAAGTGTCAAGTTGTGCCAAGAAGTATCTCTTCTATTTCACTCAGTGCTGCTCTCAAAAAATAATTACCATTTTTTTATTTAGAAATTCTCATATTGTGCCGTCAATTTGTGTTTTTATTTGTACCATGTTATGGAATAAGGGTAGAATATCTCTGCAAACGGTTTCGAACAAATGATGAGGGAGCGGAATCATAACTGCATAGAGTGCACGGTAGTATTCATTTCGATAAACGACAAATAAGAATTCAAATGATGCGTTCGCAGTAGAGCGGCAATATTTTCAACTTACTAATAACATTGAATACTGAATGTAATGCAGAAGAATTCGTAGATTTCTCTTAAACATCGCGGTCTATTAGTCGAAAATTTCCTTTCCCCAGGTACTCTTATATTTATTTTTTTCTCTTTTCTTGCTCATTCTGATCGGGCAGATTCTGTCGAACTTACGAGAGCGCAAAGATCAGTGTATATTGAAGTGAAGATTCCTTTTTCGCCTTGTCGGTTACTTACATGCTTAAATTATTTAATGTAGAGAAATGAAGAAGCCGGAAGTCTGATTGAATCAAATTCTTCTAATAATAATGAGCAATCGCTAGAAATGATTGGCTATTGGCTTCCTTCTTGCCTTTATTGCAACGGAATAGAAAATGTCACCAGGGGCATTTTAATACTCTGTCGAGCAATGTTCAATTTTGTCCGTCCAGAACTTTTCTTATGTCCCAGGGTTGTTTTGTTCCGACCAGTTCTCAATTGGCGCCAGCGCCGAGCGGTTGTTATTTTTATCTTTTCGCTTCCAACTTGTTGTTATCTGTACACACTCCTTTGCATCACTCATCTAGAGCCTCTCACAATGTCTCGCTCTCTTTCTAAATCGATTCTCTCTTACTCCCTTTCTGATTGAGTAATACACAGAAAATGAATCTTCATTTCCCATCTTCGACTCTCGTTAGACTGTTCCTCTCTTATCATCACTCATTTCCGTGAACCGAAGGAAATCAGGAAAGATCAAACAACGACAATGTATACAAGGTTGAACGATAACTCTGATGGACTAATTCAAGTAAAAATCTTCGTTATACAATATCCCTCAAATTCCTGTAGCTATGAAACTATTCTTCCCAAATTCGATCATGATTGATTGTGAATAAGCGAGCCAAACTCTGCCACTATCTCACTCTCGCGGTATCGAGAAAAAAAAAAAGTGAGATGAAGTGAGAAAGAGGAGGGCGCAGAGAAAGCAAGAACGATTCTTCCCTTTCTTCGAACAACGCTTGCAGTGATGAAACAAGCCATCTTTTTCTCAAAGAGCACAATGTGATGCAATTAAAACTGTAAGACGATTGTATGACTTCACTTTTTCTAAAAAAAATAATTTTTTTTTGGAAACTATTTTATTAGATTTTAAACTTAATCGCTCTCTCTTTCGCTCTATCGCTCTCTCTCTCTCTCACCCTCTTTCTCTCTCTCTTTCGTCCTCTCTTCTCACGAACGTCATCGCATTACAATTGGAAACTGAACAGAGGATGCAGTTGTTTTTTCTCGATTGGCAGCGATCGAGAGAAAGCATATGTATATAATTCGGGTAAGTAAATGAATATATTCGTGATATGAATGCTCAGTGAATGAAGAAGCCTCCCAAGATAATTCATAATATTGGAGCCTCATGGTCAGCTGGTTTTCAAGGTCACTCAGGAGATCTTTTGATTTTTGTGCTTAGAATGCAGACATTATCACACTTTCTGCCGTATCACGGGAACCAAGGAAAAGGATCAATGTCCCATAGTACCAAGGGGAAATGTTGGCTGAAGAAGTCGCGCTACTTCATGCTGCGTACAACTACTCCTTTTTCGGAAACCGCATTAAGTTTTAAATTTGAACTTTAGAATGTCACGGCTGATGCAGTCATTGCTCGTGCTTTCCTTTGCCGCCTCGTCGTGCGGATTCAAAATTCTCGTGTACAATCCCAAGTTTGGCCATTCGCACTCGAATTTCATGAGTCGAATCGCGGATGTCCTCGTTGAGGCCGGCCATGATGTGGTGAGACCAAAAGTTTTTTTAAAGCAGCATTATACACTTTATGTATCCCTACCACTTGCTTGTATCAGACTTCGCTGATACCAGAGATCTGGCCGGACGTGGCAGATGGAACAACGAAATCGACGCGGATCATCCGCCTCCCTCAAGACGAGCGAGTGCGCGAGGCTCGCGCGAGGGGCGCCGCCGCGCGCGTCGATTATTGGAAGACGGAATTCGATCTCAAAGCTGCACAGATGGTAGGGACACTGTAAAGATAAGTGCATGTTGCATTCTAATTTAAATATGATTGAATAATATATAGCTATATTACACAAGAATGTATGCACATACCATATACAAGGCATTACATGTAAATACAATTCAAATGGAGAGAACTTCATTAGTTTCATAATTTCTTCCGGCTAGATTCGAAGCCGCTTGAACAGCATGTTCTGTCCACAATGCGAAGCGACCATTCGCCATCCCGGACTTCTGGAAGAGCTGCGACAGAACAACTACGACTTGCTCATCTACGAGAGCTACGACTACTGCGCGCTTGGTTCTTAACTTTCTTTCGATAAAAGCAGGGGTATCAATATGGAAATGAGAACAAAAATTCTTAAAAATAAATACATTACCAACTATGTACATATTTCTAATAAGAGAAAAAATGCTAATGCTTAACGTTGAAGAAATATGTACGTTGAAGCAAAATACGAACATTTTAGGACTCTTACACGTCGTTGGCATCAAAGCAACGATCGCTGTCTCGACGACAACTCTCATCGACAATGTCGCCTTCGACCTCGGCATTCCTGTAGTGCCGAGCTACAATCCGAGTTGGCACAAGCAAGAATATTAAGCTATAAACATCTGTAAACAATATTGAATCGAAACAAAAGGCGTATTGAACCTGCTGGCCCCCAAATATGCGTACACTTTAGTAATGTTGCATTATCTCCATTTGACTAAAACAAATTGCAGGCTTTTCAACACTGCACCTGGACTCTTCCCTTTGGAGTCGCGCCTTGAATATCTACCAGACACATCTCGTCAAGGTTCGCTGGGACGGAGCCCTCGAATGCGCAAACGAAATCTTCCAAAGAGAGTTTCGAAACTTTCCCGGCATGAAGGCACGTTAATTTTTAGTTATCTTTTATTAAATAGGTTTTATTTTACGCACATGTTTCTCTTTAACAATGTAGATAACATATGGTTGTGTTTTCTCCAAGTAAACTTGTATTGTAGGTTTGTAACGATAACGTCATTCTGTTCAGGCTATTCTATAAACTTAACTAACTCTGACTTCAATGACAATGATAAAAAAAGTAATTAAAAACGATGGTTTCAGAAGCTCACGTCTGGTGCTGCGTTCGTGTTCACGAACTCGGAGCCGCTCATCGACTTCGCCCGTCCTCTGCTCAGAAAGGTCGTCGACCTCGGCGGAATCGGCATTCAGAAGCCAAAACCACTCGAAGAGGTCGACAATTTTTTTTCAATTAAAGGGAATCACTCTGATTTTGAGTCACTTTTGGACTGAATTCTATTCTAAAAGTTTAGAAATAAATCCATTTCTCTACATCAATTTCAATTCCATGTTTTGACGTCGCTCCTTTTTTTCTTACGATTTCGCTTCTCATAGTCCTGGGACGCATTCTTGAACCGTCGTTCGAGTAACGTTCTCGTCTCCTTTGGCTCGATGGTCAAGAGTGCGCAGATGCCGTCCTCACTGAAGCATTCATTAGTTCAGGTGCTTTTTGCGTTCTTTTTTTCCGCTTTTCAAAATTTGTTCGTTTAAATAATCAAGGTAAACAAGAAAATTATTACCGAAATTCTTTTTAAAATGTTCAGCTATTTACGACGTGTCCGAATATCACCTTCATATGGAAGTATGAAGAGCCTGAAGATGAGTTCGCTCGGTCGCTTCTGGCCTCGCTCGCAAACGTCGTGCTCATCAAATGGACGCCTCAGAACGACCTTTTAGATATGACAATCATAATACCAAGCAAACATTGTCCTTAAATAAATATTTACAACATGAATAAATTTTTTGAAAGAACGATATAGCGATTTGAAGGCGACGGCCGAGTGACTGGTTTTATCTCTCACGGCGGAATGTCCTCGTGCCAGGAGGCAGCTGCCCAAGGCGTCCCGGGCATCTTCATTCCACTTTTTGGCGACCAGCCAAGGAATGCAGCCATGATGGAGCACAATGGAATCGGCCTTGTGCTGGACAAGCGAGAAGCTGCTCATGTCAAATTCTATTTCTCTTACATTTATTTCGTCTCTTTTGTCCTCGCTCATCTGGATTTATTTCAACAAAATGTCGTTTTGCTTTCAGCCGAAGAGGTTGTCTGAAACTTTCGATCGACTCCTCACCACTAAAAGGTTGTGTCTATCACCAAATTCCTTTATTATCATTAATAAGTAGCAAAAAAGTTTGAACACTGTCAGGAAGAAAAATAGAGCGCTCGTCACAATACTTTTGTCTCCTCAGGTTCTTTGGTGACGGTTTTTTCTTCTTCTTTAGCTTGTATGTGAATGCGAAGAAAACCTCTCGAATGTTGTCTCGTCGTCCGTTTTCTCCTCGCGAGTTGCTCGTGAAACACGTCGAGTTCGCCGCTGAGTTCGGCTCTGCCAAGTCGCTGACCCCGCGCGGACTCCAACTCGGCTGGATTCAGTACTTCCTCGTTGATGTCATTGCCGCTGCTCTCCTTGCTCTGACTCTCGCAGTTATTATCGCGTTCTTCATCTGTCGCTCTCTTGTTATTTTGATAAGGAATCGCATGTCAAAGGGTAAGGCTAAGACGTCATAATTTAAACATTTTCCTCATTAATATTCATTGCAAACGATCCATGATCTCTTCTTGTTTTTTTTAGAGTATAATGCGTCCCGATAATTTCTGGAATAAAAATAGGCATTTACAAATTATTTGAAGAAAAAATACCACTGCGATCGCTAAATCGCAATACAACTGGGGCAAAAAACATTACGGATGTAGAGGGGAATCTTTTAAATGCAATGGAACGACTGAATGGTTATTCACCTTACCATTAGTGGTTATTCAAGAGTACTATATGACTCCTTTGTACCCATTTGGAAACTTAAACGTTTGCCACGATCTTTTAAATAAAACTTTTCGAAATCTCCGAGGAAGACCCAAAAAAAGTAGAGAAAACATGGAACAAATATCCTTTATGTATTATGTCACAGTCTCCGGTCGGTATGATGGACAATAAATCATCAAGGCCGTGTTCCTCGCATTATGTGCAGTTAATAATAAATAAATAAGAAAACTTATATATCGTTCACAGTAATATTTCTGTTTATTTTCGGATTCGACATATATCCCACTCTGTTGATTATCCACTATTTCTTCGAACAATCGGGCACAAAAGGCTCTACGGGTCGGCCAGCGACTCTGCAGGACCGGCCCGGCCAGTTGGGGTCCATAGAATGCTGGGCCCGCCCGGCAACGCCTTGGGCCAATCGGGCCGGGATGGCCGGGCCGGGCCTAGACAGGCCTTGACATCTCATATTATGAAATGGAATAAAGTAAGAACATCTCTGCAAACGATTTCGAACCAATATCGACGGATCTGGATGCTAAATGCATGGAGCGCATGAGACTAATCTATTTATATAAATGACAAGTAATAATTTAAATGATGCAAAGCATAGCAGCTATTTCTCATTATATGTATATACAGCCTTAAATTTTTTAATGTTGAGATGAATGAAGCAGGAAGTTGTATTGAATCAAAATTCTTCTCATTGTCAGACATAATGAGGCTACCGCTAGAAAGGATAAACGGTTGGCTCAATTCTTGCTTCTATTGCAACGGAAATGAAACAACCATTTGTTAAATTTTTAAACTCTTTTGAGTTGAACATTTCCATTTCTGTCTGTTGAGAACTTTTGACGACCACTTGTGTCCAGGGGTTTATTTTGTCTCTGTCTCTCTCAACTCTCTTTTCGCCTTCATCTTGTTGCTATTCAACTCCATTGTGTCATTCATCTAGTGCCTCTCTCATTTTTCTCTAGCTCTCTTTCTTTCTGTCCAACCTGTTTCTCCAACGTCTTGCGGACGAGCATCCGGTACTCCTCGATGAAGTCTGCTGCCACGGGATCTGAGAAGAGCTCCTTCTCCTGAATGGAAGAGAACGAGTCGAGAAAGAGAAAGAGAATGAACTGACCTTGTAGAACTCGATGAGCATGACGTGGAGGAAGAGGTACTGCACGTGGAACTGCACGAGCTGAAGAAGGAAGGAAATAGAGCAATCAGTTAATTTATATCTACCTATTTATAAATTTCGGTATAAAACTGACTCCATGGCGCATGGTGCGCAGCTCCTTGACGATGTCGAGCAAGTTCGTCGTGCTCTTCTTGGCGATGCAGAGATCCGCCATCTCGAAGGCCACGAGAAGGCCAGTCGGATCCACGCCGGCCGAGCCGTGCAGCACCACCGGAATCTTCCTCGCGTTGCTGCAGAGCGAGAGAGGGGGAGAGAGAGAGGAGAGGGAGGATGGGAGTGGTGGAGTAAGCGGGAGAACGAGAAAAAAATAGCGAGGTGTCTTGTGAGGCGGAAAGTTAGATATGTACATACCTGTTGATCCATTTCCAGAGGTCGAGGACGGGGAGCGACATGTTGGGGCAGCGGTAGTCCGGCCAGCAACTCATCTGCACGTGCTTCATGTGGTGCAGCTCTTGTCCTCTGCAACACATAAAATTGAGAGAAAAGTTGTCCCTTAAAAACAAGCTTAGCTGAACATATGTTCAGATGAACAATAGAAAGTTCAGATGCGCACTTGTAGTCGACCCTGAACTTGGAGATCTTGAGGCCTTCGTGCTTGTCCAGCTCGTCGTTCCACCCCTGCAAGGAATTCCAAGAACTCTTCTGCCATCTTCGAGAGCAAGTCATGCTTATAAGAACGGAAAGCTCAAACCGTGTGGGTGATCGAGTAGAGCCCGAACTTCTTGACTTCGTTGGGGGCGGTGGGGAAGTAGTAAACAGCTCAACACAATATCTCTTAATATTGCACCGAAATCATGAATCCCCTTGACAAATTGATGTCTGTACAAGAAGGGTCTGTGCTGGGAGAGGCCAACCTCCACGGGCCGCTGTGACTTCGTTGAAGTCGCAGAGCATGACAATGATGGGCGCCTGCTCCTGCACAACCATGTGCCAGAAGTCCTCGCATGTCTCGCCCAGAGGGGCCTGACAAAAAGTTTTTTTTAGATCTTTTTATGTATTATTTAAGTAAATAGATTTCACACGTATTTTTCATAGAATTATCTCCCTTTTCAATGTTTAAGATCTCAGCCGACCTGAGTGCAAATGTAGTTGTTGCCCTGCGGGATCTGGACCCAATTGGCGTGGATGTAGTTGCTCTTGTTGGAGGGCCGATTCCTGAGGTCGACTCGGGTCACCTCGATGCACCAGATGTCCTTGTGCCTGAACAGAAGAAATGAAGAGTCTTCCCCAGATATCGAAATAGTTGATTGTGTTGCTTGTAAGAGGAGATCACCTGTTCTTGGCCTTGTTCTTCTCCGCCTCGGTGCATGGCGCATCGGGTGTTTTCTACGCGCGGAGGCCGTTCACGAATTCCTCCGCCAGCACCCGCACCTTCTGCATTCAAATGGCTCATTCATTCTTCTTACTTTGTAATTGATTCGTTTTTCAATAGATTCAACGGATTAGATATCAGACGAAGCATCGAAGCGAAAACCTTGGTGGTGACCAGCTTGCGAGCCCATTCCGTGCGATTCTTGTCTCCGGCGGCTCCTTCCTTTTTCGCCTCTTTTTCTTCTTCCTTTTCCTGCTCCGTTTTCTCTTCCTTCCCCTCCTTTCCCTCTTCCTTCTTGTCCTCCTTCTCAAAGGACGGGCCCCCTTTCCGACTGCTTTCTTCTTCGATTTCTGAAATGCAGCTATATCTATACCATATTAATCATGTTAATTCTTACATTCATTTACAAAATATATTGTTTTTCAGTCTGAACATCGTCAGCACAGAATGTTCGAGCCTAGAAACCAAAACAGAAATCTCATCGATATCTGTAATTTCAACATTTCGAGGTCTTTCTTACTGTGCAGACAACGAGAGCGATGAGAACGAAGAAAACGGAGGCCGTGTGGAGAAGAAAAGGAGAGAGCAGCGACGGGGGAAGCAGCACCATGGCGAATCCTGCTAATATATATTTTCAAATTTATTCTTATTTTCCTATTAATTAAATTTTGGATCACTTGATACTTTACAAAATAAAAATAGTGACGCTATGTCATAGAGGGCAGAGAAATTGAGAGAGAGGAGAGGACAGGGAAAGAGAGTGAAGAGCGAAGAGATAAATGAATGGAGAGAGGGAGTTCGAGGCTTTCAGTCTTCAACCTGAAGCTCCGGCCGCCTTCGGCCGCTGATCGCAGTGGAAATGAGCTAGAAAAGGCGAAATCCAACACATCGACTCAACGTGGCCTTATTTTGAAATAGCACTTTATCGGTTATGAAACATTGAACTTCAAAGTTCACTTGTAACAAAGTACATTTCCGATTTGTTATTGCGATATTTCAGGAACTTGATTTGCACATGTGCTTTTATCCGAAACTTTTGTTGTTTTCAATTTTATCAAAGTTAATGTACTTTTGTACATTATTTTGGTTGGCTCTAAGCACTCTCTGAGCAAGAAGGTCTTTCAAAGCAGAACCCTTTCAGAAAGGCAGCCGCCGTTGTCGCGTGAGGAGGTCCTGGAAGGCGTCCTTTGGGAAGGACGAGCAGAAGAAGCAGACCAAACGAGTCTCTTCGCGGCCACTCTTCGCTGTCCTCAGCGGAAGCGACGGTTCGCCATTTCAACGGCGCAAAATTGATTGTTTTTATCAGTCAATCAATGAGAATATCATCGTTTGATATCTGAAATAAAAGTAAACCAACTAACAGCATCATAAAGGAAATGCATACGTTTTCAACTAGGTACAGGGTGCTAATTGAGGAAAAAAAAATAAATAAAAGTAAACCAACTAACAGCATCATAAAGGAAATGCATACGTTTTCAACTAGGTACAGGGTGCTAATTGAGGCCTCTCCTTGCCATCCGTTTAAATTCGTTGCTTGGTTTTGAACGGGTGCATCGACAAAGACGTCTTCTACTGTATTTAAAAAAAGAAATGCAAATATTTGGCAAAGTATTGAATTTCATATAGCGGGACTACCTTCAGTCGATCTTTTAGATCAAACTTTGTCATATGGGAAGATAAAAGAACAGCTTTTTGTCGGGCACCTCCTTTTAATATTAATCAAGATCTGATTGCCAGAAAAGTGATTAGTTCTAATCACTTTTAAAAGGGTTGAGAGCAATTGTTCTTATTTGATGTTGAATAGCTAATCCAATTTTCTCTCGTATGCGGTTTACTGGTCGATGGCCGAATATTTTTTTCTTTCAAATGATCATCTACTCTATCAATCACATTCATGCAATCGATTGGTTTCAGGTTGAAGAATGGCCGCAGGCGGTGGCGGCAACTTGCCGAATAATGAGGACGAGTACACGGCGCGTGGCTCTGGCGAGGCGACATCGCCCCCCGATGGCTACCCGAGCAGCGGCGCGCTCAAGGACTACTTCTTCAGCCAGGTCTCTTCAAACAATGTCATTATCTTGGAGATGTTGTCCAAAGTCTGCTTCTCAGGGTCTCCCCTGCGTGCTGACTCCGGAGAAGCCGCGTTGCGTCGCTCCGCGTCGCGCCAAGACCCCCGATCCGCCCAAGCAGAAGACCGCGACGGATGCAGACAAGAAGGGCGCCAAGATCGCGCCAATTGGTTAGGGAATTGGGATTGCTCGGGAAAACCTTCAGTAAGGTAATTTTTTTTCATTTTGACACCAATTGACTCACCATAAAGAGAATTACTGTTAATTTCCTGATATTTTCAGCGAAGCCGCCGCCACCTGCTGCAAAGGCAAGTGAGAATGCGAAGAAGCCTGAAGGCGCTGTCGAGAAGAAGGGAGGGGAGAAGAGGGAGCCACAACCAACTCCACCACCAGGCACTTACATGATGTACCCTGAACGCTGGCTCATCCTCGTTGCCGTCTGCCTCCTCGCCTTTCCAAACTCGGCTGTTAGCATACAATGCCTTCTTTTTCTGAGTTACTCAAGTAATCAATAGCTGGATTACTACTTCGTGATTTTGTCTTGAACATCCAATGAGGGCTGGCTAATCGTGCCAGTGAAGTCTTTGTTTTGATATCCTTTGATAAGATAATGCATCATTATACTCCTTCCCAGTTCATTTCACTCGTAGTAATCCTCAATAGGCTTTCTCCCCCCATAATGATCCTCGCTTTTATTGATTGGCTTTCTCACACTCCCCATCGATGTGACTTCTTTAATCTCCAGCAATGGCTCGAGTACGAGGCGCTGACCCGTCCTTCGGCCGTCTTTTATTGCGGCATTCCAATGGCACGCGCTTCCGAGTGCAATGTCGGCATCTGGTCCAACCAGATCTTCCAGGTCCTGGCACGCTTTCCCTGCCCTTCGCTACCGTATTCCTCATTCAGATTGGCGGTCTCCTCTTTGGCATCCTTGGCATGTACTGCACGGACAAGCTGGGCATTCGATCCTCGGTTCGTCACCATCCGAATTTTTCAATCAATGGAAGTTAATATATGAAACGTGTTTTGCACTTTACTTGTGATATTGCTTCTAGTCGAGCCTAGTTTACAAATTAAAATGGTTTCACTAGTTCAAGATGCTAATGGTACTTAAATGTTGTTTTAAATATTAAAAAAAATATTTTGGCGCGAAAATATTCGCCTTTTCTTGCAGGTGATAATCGCTTCTTCGCTCAACTTTGCCGGCGCGGGCCTCCGTTTTGTCTCTGCTCTTCCAGCCCTTTCACTCTCCATGCGACCCTCAATTCTTCTCATTGGTTTGTCGTTGCGGAGACTAGTCAAGAGGGCGTCCATCTTCTTCCCTCCCCCTCAGGCTCTTCCTTCTCCGCTGCCTCGGGCCCCTTCATTCTCACGCTCGCTCCCAAGGTGGCCGAGTTCTGGTTTGCAGAGTCGCAGCGAGCGACCGCGCATGTTCTCAGCTTTGTCGGTCAGCTACGGATTCTCTTTCTTCCATCTCTCAGAGAGCTGCTTTCTCTCTCACCCTCTTTTTTTTCTCGCTCTCTAACTTTCGCCCTCTTCCTCCCTATTTCTATCCCTTGCTCTCTCCTTACCTCTTTCCATCTCTAACTCTCTTCCTCCCCCTATCTCTCATTCTATTAATTTCCTCTTTTCCAGCGAATCCGGTCGGCATCGTGGTTGGTTCTTCGCTTCCTCTCCTCATAATCTCAGCCAGCAACACGGATGAACACTCCAACAACTTCGCTATCATTGTTAGTCGAAAATTACCATGATAGCGATACAGAAATGACCTATTTACAATACATTCACTTCGTGTTAGGAGTCGGTGGCTTCAAATCTCTTTTAAGAATGCCGCCGAGTGGGCAGTGTACATTGCGGTGCTCGCGCTCGCTCTCTCCATTCGTCATTCTTCTCCGCCAATCCCGCCTTCCCCCTCAAGGGACGACAGCAAGCACGACCATCCGGGCTTCTTCCAAGGCATTTACCTTGTTATCATGTTAGTCTGAGAAGCGAGGGAAGAATCTATAACAAGAGAGAGAGTGGAGATGAGGGCAGGAACTATAAAACAAAGTTTGTAGGACAAAATATGGGTGTGGTATGGCTCCAAGAATGTCAAAAATCAGGATGGTTACATAAAGTAGACGGTACTTGTATAACCCTGCTGCAGAAACAAGGACTTCCTCCTCCTCTCAATCCCCTTCGGGCTCACTTTTGGCCTCCCATGGGCCTTCGCGCTCTACAGCGATGACATCTGCAACGAACTCGGCTACCCGGTAAGCAAGCAACTAATTTCCTCTCCGAAATGAGGGTGAAACGCTGCACCTACCCTTTCTCATACCTTTAGAAAGCACTACCTCACTCAATTTTTTTGTTGCAAGATGTAGCAAAAACTAATCAGTTTATACATTATTCTACTTTCTTCTGCCCACAAAAGTGCCCTGTTTCGTAAAACTCTTGACAGTGCCTAATTCCCTGCTCGGAAGTCTCCTGGCAGAGTGCAAATTCCTTGCAGGAGGGAATCAGTGGCTACGGCACTGCACTGAACGCGGTGCTGGGCACGGCGGCTGCCTTCTTCGCCGGCAGAGTCGTCGACTGCTCCAAGAAGTTCAAGGAGACCATCCGAGTCTGCGCAGCCGGAATGCTCCTCACGCAGATTCTTATGACTGTGGTCGGTCCAGGAATCTTACAGCTTTTTACGCTGGTCCCACCAACAGTTATCAATATATCGGTTACCGTAATTCTCATGTTCTGTGATACT
>CALZFC010000045.1:845000-992500 GCA_945643635.1 Allodiplogaster sudhausi | reverse complement strand
AACAAGTGAGGGAGCGTGAGAGAGAGAGAAATCGAGAATTAGAGAGAGAAAGAGAGAGCGCGCGAGCAGAGTGACGATTCGGACAGAGAGATCTAAAGCAGGGAGAGAGAACGAGAGACACTGAGAGATGGAGAGAGCGCGGATCACAAATAAAACACCCAGTGAGCACTCGGCAGCTATCGCAGCGCGACAAGAAGGAAGACGGTGAGCTGGTCCGCCTTGAGGCGGCTGTCAAGGCATGCGTCCAGCTGCTGGCTTCCTTCAAGGTTTTTAGGGTTCTTTCATGCCAAAGAAGAAAATTATAATTTCTTGAAAATAATATCTTATTAAGGTAAATCGTACAAAGTAGATAATATTACTCGAATTGTTAGTTTAAAAAAGCAACTTGATCCTTATGCAAGGGAAGATCGATGTAGACGACATGCAGGCGGGCTGGCGATTCGTCCATCGCATCTCGCTCTATCTTTTCCTCTTTCTCTGCTCTCTCTATCTCTCTCTTTCTATCTCTCTTCCTATCTCCTTCTCACTCTTCCCACACTCTTTCCCACTCCCAATCTCCTTCTCTCTCTGTCTCTCTTCTTTCACTCACTCTCATTCTCTCTCTCTTCCTCGCGCTCTCTCTCTCTCTTATTCTCTTTCTCTCTCTCCCTGGTCGGTTCCTTATCATTATCACTAGCTAGTTTGCCAGTGCTTGCTATATTAATGAGGCAGCAATGCTCGCAAATTATGTTGAGGAAAAGTGTGAGGCATATGAATTCATGCTTAGTTAATACTCTAATTGTAAATGAAAAAGAAAGAGTTCGCCCGTCATTCCACTGAGTACTCTCATCTCTGGCCGGTCGACTCTATTGCCTTCTCTCCCGGGCGGAGGCGTATCTTGAGGAGCAATTGTTCGTATAATGCAACTTTCCTTGAGATCAAATTGTTTTATTCTGTGCACGCATTGGCATTTGATTGAATCCTTTTCTATTCAATATTCCGTAATAATAGGATTTAAACAACAGCTAAATGAAGCTAGAAAGTTAGCAGGGAAGAGGAAGAGAATGCCGTCGTCTTCCCAGTTGATGGCTCTCCTCGCGGGGACGGCGGCCGCTGCCGCCATTGGATTCGCCGTCTACGAAAACTTCTTTGGTGGGACTGCCCATCTCTTCTTTCTTCAAGAACTGTGCTTGTAGTCTTGTAAATTTTAGATTTCGAGCTTGGTTATGATTAAAAGTTGATAATATGTTGATCAATTTTGCAGGAAGTAAGAAGAAGTCGAAAAAGGTCAAACAGACCAAGAAGAAGAGTCAGTTAACCTCTTAACTTTGAGAAATCGCCGTCAAACAATTCTTGAAACGGAAATCCGATTCATTCTTTCAGGACGTCATGGCCGCAAGAGATGTGCGACGTGAGTTTATGAAGGATTCTTCGTTTTTGTTCCTCCATCGTCGGTTGCCAACCCAACCACTGAATCGATTAAATAGAATCATTAAAAAATATTGTCGATGCAATTCAATTTAGTCCACGTTACCTCTCACTGGCTGTCGCTCTCTCTGCCTCAGTCTCCCTCTCTCTTTTTCTCTCTCTCTCACTCTTTCTATGCCCCTATAATCGCTCTCTTTTACATCTCTCATAAAATGCTACTATGAGTCTTCAAATTCCAGGCCGAGAAGTGCTGCCATCAGCATCGGCAACACCGATGGGGACTCGAATGACGAGTACGTTTCCTTCGAACGAAGACCTACCTAACCCAGCATTCCACTTCTCTCCAATCCCTTTTCTCTGACTCTCTAATACTCTCACAAGGAAAGTCTTTCTCCAATCCCTTTTCTCTGATTCTCTAATACTCTCACAAGGGAAGTCTCTCTCTAATCCCTTTTCTCTGACTATCTAATACTCTCAGGTCGACCGCGGGTAGCATTGCCGGCAGCCTCTCCAGCACTCCTCCGAAAGCGTTAAGCCGCGAGGCGGAGTTGGTGAGTGGAAACCTCAGTGTTTTTAAGTGCGAAGAAATGTTGGAGAGAGGAATGACTCAGAAGAATGGAGTGGTCGTGCCCCCCTCTGGCTGTCTCTGCCACCCCGACCGGCCTGGCCAGCCCCAGCAGGACGCCTCCTTCCACTTCTCAGCCTCGGACCGCTTCCGCATCCCCGAGACTCTCACCGATGGCATCTTCGAGTCCATTTTGCCTCGCGATCTCACTCAGCCGATCCGTAAGTTGGCAACAAGCCAAAACTTATTTTAAGAAAAAGATGGATAATCCAGGAGACGGCATCACTTCCACGACACCGCAGTCACAGCGGCCCAAGCTGATCAGGAACAATCAGGCAAGCTTGCTTTGTTGCATGTCCAGAATATTCATTCATTTATAAGTAATACGTAATGACTTTGTTCCAATCAAAATGAGTTCTATTGATTTCAGTCCTTCCTCGCCCCCCTCGTGCCGGTGCTGGAGTCGATGGAATACGCAGACAAGCAGAGCGCGATTATCGAGCGACTCTGCGAGAACATCGAATTTGTCGCGGCAGCCGAGGAGACGAAGTGAAGAGAAGAGAGAGAGAGATCACGAGGAGAGAAGAGGAGCAGAGAAGGAGAGATCACTCCTCTCTTCAAGAATCCATCCACTCTAGCCTGGGCCCTTCTCACAATAAAGCCACGTTTGGCTCACATCTTCTCTGTTGGGACAAAGACATCCATCGGTAGAGCAAGATGAAAAATCAACGCTGATTGCGCTATAGACATCACTACGTATTTCATGGGGAATACAGAAGACGAATGTAGCGAGATTATTGTAAAATTATTCTAAGTTACTACATAACGGCGGCGATTTGAATTCGTATTCTGAAATGTCGAACTTGGTGCCCGCGCTCTTCCTTCCTTCCGACTTCTAAAAGGCCACCATGGCAGAGAGATTTGGAAGAAGCACCTCGCACTACAGAGCAGCATCGGACTCGCACTTTGCATAGTTTTTATCCCGTTCGAAACATTTGATATCGCTTCTTGTCGCTGCTATCGAAGTAGAGAGAGAGAGAATGACAGAGAGAGAGAGAGGGAGAGAAAGAGATAGAGAGAGAGAAAGAGAGAGAGAGAATGTGAGATTGAAAGGGAGCGAGAGAGAAAGGGATATAGAGAGAAGGAAAGCGATAGATAGAGATAAGATAGAGAGCTAAAGAAGCAGAGATTGAGAATGAACTGTCAAGGGATAATGAGGGGTAAGAGAGGGAGAGAGAGTGCACAAAGATGAGAGAGACAGACAGAAGACACACGAAGGCTGACCTCAGAGAAGAAGTTCCGGGTGCTCGAGAGGACGGGAGTCATTCTCAAGATAATCAGTCTATGCTATAAGCATGATTTGCAATCAACTTATGGTAAGACTAAATCGAATAGAAGAATTCCTTGATGTTGACCAAAAAGGACATACAAGTAAAGACGCTACTTTTCGTTAACGGAATTGGACAGCGGGAGAAGGTGAGGGTACACAGTAGAGAGAAAGAGAGAATGACAGGGAAAGAGAGAGAGAGAAAGATACAAAAAGAGAGCGAGAGAGAAAAGTTGACACTAATAATGTTGCCATTCCCGAAGCGGGTCGACAGCTACGACTCAAGGCGGGCATTTACCACTGAATCGAGCAACTGAAGGCCTGGGTAGAAGAATGGGATAATAAAGGCTATAAATCCGTAAAGACTATAGTTCCTCTCACTCTTTTCTCTCTTAATTTCTCTCTCACTCTTCCTCACTCAGTCGCTCTCCTTCGCATCTTCCTCCAACGCCTTTTTTGTTGGAATTAAGGCAAAGCTCAATGCGAATGTTCTCAAGACTACATTGTGGACGAGCCCGCTTGTTCCGCTATTATGGATAAGAATTAGCCAGCGTTATGCTCTTTTATGAAACGCAACAAAAATACCCGAATGAATAGTTGGGCTTGCATGTATGTATGTACATATGTATGTGTATAATAGATTTTTATATACGTATGTACATACACACCGTAAGGTTCGTTCAGTATATCAGCTGGCGTATGATGCAAAATAATAGAGGGTTAACAAACTATGTATGTTAACAAATACAACTTATTAGAGAAATTGAATTTGTATAAATACAGAAGGGTGGAATGAAACACATTATTAGAGGGAAACTGCCGAACTGAAAATAAAGAACAGAACAGGAAACATCAAAGAGATGGGTTAGACAGATTTAGTGATTAGTTAGTGAAATTGCGAGAGAGAGAGGGGTGGGGGAGATAGAGAGAAGTTGGAGAAACGGCAGAGAAACAGACGGTCTCTCACTCGTTCAGGCTGTCGAATATGACTCTCCGCTTACTCTGCTCCTCCTCCTGCTCTGTGATCTCCTTCTCCTTCTTCTCCGCTTCTTCCTTCTCTACTCCTCAATTCTTGTCTATTCTCCTTAAAGACGGCAGCCTCGAACTCGATTCGATTGTACCTAGAAAGTATATGTTTAACAAAATTAATAAAAAATTCTCAATATTGGTTTAATAGAAATATGTTTGTTTAAGCGCAGAATGAACCTCGGATTCACGAAGAAAAATGCAACAGCGGTTGCGATGACACCGAAAGCAGTCCAAACATAGAGCATCACTGAACAGACAAATTTATTTCACTGTAATTTCTTTTAAAAGTACTAATTGGAAATGAAAAAAATAACATTCATAGTTCGGTGAGGGAATGGACGTCGCTTCGGGTTGAGACGACGACGAAGGCACTTGACGGAGAACATCCATTCCGTAGACCACGACGAACATTATGAAGTGGCTGCAAAGTCTCTCATTCTTGAGGAAAAAGTTATAAATTATAAAATAAATATAAAATACTTCAACGTATGTTCCTGTTACTATAGTATTTTTATTGTATAGTTTTTTCAACTATAAAAAAAGTAATTACCCGAAAATATTAATTATTCCTGCCGCCGTGGCTTCCATCACAGGAAAGACGCATTCAATCGCGAGTTCAATCCCGATTGGGAAAGCGGGGATCGTGAAGAGACCAAGGAGACCGAAGAAAGTCAAGAAGATGGCGGAGTCGGCAGTGGAGGAATAGTCGTGGCTGAGGTGCTGAAGAGATTGAGAGCGAGAGAGGGGAGAGAGAGAGCAGTAATAGATATGTTGATAGCTGTTGGGACAAGTGTGGACAACTGAAAGATTCTGCGACTTTCGGCCCACCAAAATCATGAGAATCTGCGTGAGGAGCATTCCGGCTGCGCAGACTCGGATGGTCTCCTTGAACTTCTTGGAGCGGTCGACGACTCTGCCGGCGAAGAAGGCAGCCGCCGTGCCCAGCACCGCGTTCAGTGCAGTGCCGTAGCCACTGATTCCCTCCTGCAAGGAATTTGCACATTGCCAGGAGAGTCTTCCGGAAAGGGAATACAAGTCTCTGTCAAGACTTCTACGAAACAGGGTAGGGTAACGGAGACACTGATTAGTTTTTGCTACAACTTGCAACAGAAAACTGAGTGGGGTAGTGCTTCCCTTACAATATGGCAGAGAAAGAGTGGCTCCTGCCTATTCACCCTCATTAGAGGAAATTAGTTGATTGCTTACCGGGTAGCCGAGTTCGTTGCAGATGTCATCGCTGTAGAGCGCGAAGGCCCAAGGGAGGCCAAAGGTGAGCCCGAAGGGGATTGAGAGAAGGAGGAGGTCCTTGTTACTGCAGCAGGGATATCTCCTCTCTCTCTCTTGTTTGAGATTAATCCCTCACTTCTCAGACTAACATGAAAGCAAGGTAAATGCCTTGGAAGAATCCCGGATGGTCGTTTTTGCTGTCGTCCCTTGAGGGGGAAGGCGGGGTTGGCGGCGAAGAGTTGCGAATGCAGAGAGAAAGCGCAAACACCGCAATCGACACTGCCCATTCGCCGGCATTCTTAAAGGAGCTTTAAAATCAGCTAACTCCTAACACGAAATGTCTGTAGTACGGTAGGTTATTTCTGTATTGACGTAATAGGCAAACCATGATAGCGAAGTTGTTAGAGTGTTCATTCGTGTTGGTGGCAGAGATTATAAGGAGAGGAAGCCAAGAACCCAACACGATGCCGAGAGGATTCGCTGGAAAATGGGGGAATTAAAAGATATAAAGAGGGGGAATGAGAGAGAGCCAGATAGAGAGGGAGAATGAGAGGGTGAGTTAGAGAAGTAGAAGAGAATTAGAGCGAGAAAGCAGCCTCATGATGGAGAGAGTGGGCGAGAGAGAGAGCGAAAGTTAGAGAGAAAATGGAGGAAGAGAAGTGAGCTAACCGACAAAGCTGAGAACATGCGCCGTTGCTCGCTGCGACTCTGAAAACCAGAACTCGGCCACCTTGGGAGCGAGCACCAACATGAAGGGGTTAGACGCGGCAGAGAAAGAAGAGCCTGAGGGTAGAAGGGAAGATGGATACCCTCTTGAATTGTCTCGGCAACCACAAACCAATGTGAAGAAGTGCGGGTCGAAGGGAGAGGGGAAGGGCGGGAAGAGCAGAGACAAAACGGAGGCCCGCACCGGCAAAGTTCAGCGATGTCGCGATCAGCACCTGCAAGAACAGGCGAACAAATATATTTAAATCTATTTAAAACAAGACTTAAGAACCATAAACATGGAAAACCATTTTAATTTGTAACTATACTCGACCAGGAACTAAGTAAAGTGCAAAACATATTTCATATATTTACTTCCATTGATTGTAAAATTCGGATGGTAACGAACCGAGGGTCGAATGCCGAGCTTGTCCGTGCAGTACATGCCAAGGATGCCGAAGACGAGACCGCCAATCTGAATGAGGAATACGGTAGCGAAGGGCAGGGAAAGCGTGACAGGACCTGGAAGATCTGGTTAGACCAGATGCCGACGGTGCACTCTGAAGCGCGTGCCATTGGAATGCCGCAGTAAAAGACGGCCGAAGGACGGGTCAGCGCCTCGTACTCGAGCCATTGCTGGAGAAGAAAGAAGTCACATCACCGGGGGAGAGGGAATTATTAAACCGAAACCGGGGGAGAGGGAAATATTGTTAAGAGTAAAATAAATTGAGATAGATCTCAGTATTTTAGAATGACCCAAGATAGGCTTGAGTGGGAAATGCATCATAATTAGACACATGTCAACCTAGTCAAAGAAGTTTATAGCAGAGCAACTCTGGAAAACCTGAGATCGAAAAACCTAAGATTCGCTGCTCCCGACAAAATTACAAAGTAGTAGTCGAGTTGTTGATTACTTGACTAGATCAGAAGAAGAAGGGAGAGTGCTAACAGCCGAGTTTGAAAAAGCGAGAAGACAGACGACACTGAGGATGAGCCATCGTTCAGGGTACATCATGTAAGTGACTGGAGGTGGTTGTGGTTCCCTCTTCTTCTTCTCAGCAGCATTACCAAGCTTCTTCGCATTTTCACTCGCATTTGCAGTAAAAATGGGTTGTGGTTTCGCTGAAAATATCAAGAAATCAACAGTAATTCTCCCTATTTTTTAGGAACAACATGTTATAAAAATGGCTTTAAGCGAACTTCTTTTTTAAATTAATTTTTCAATGAATTTTCAACGAAGTCAGCGAGTTATTTCACTTTAAAACACCTCTCCCAATTCCCATACCAATTGGCGCGACTTTGGCTCCATTCTTCTTCGTCGCCTCGCCAGAAAAGAAGATTCCGCGCACCGTGTACTCGTCATCATTATTCGGCAACTTTCCGCCACCGCCAGCAGCCATTCTTCAACCTGAAAGGCCATATGATAGACTTTCCCTATCCTCTCTCTCTCTCTCTCTCTCTCTCTCCTCTCTCCTCTCTCTCTCTTTCTCTCTTTCTCTCTCTCTTTCTCTCTCTCTCTCTCCTCTAAAAGAGCTGCAAATGGGATTTATCGAAAGGAATAATGCAAACCAAAACCAGCGGGTTGAATTCCTATAACCCAACATTACGCCCCACAATTTAAGAATTGGATTATAATTCGCCAAATAGAAAGTAAAGAAAAGGGCGTTAGCGGAACGGCGTGACTTCCACTTTGGCAACGTCTTGGGCATTTCAGTATTTCGCAGATCAGAGAAGTGAACAGAGACGATTCTATAGAGATAAAACAAATTTGCAGAGAAATGAAGCGAAATAGAGAGAGACTAAAGCGAGCAGATTTTAACTGCAGAAAGTGAGCACATTTTAACTCCAAACTGTATACGAGTGCTGAGCAACAAGAATAGCTTTCCTTTGGTGTGACTGGTGATTTGATTTGCCGGGACGTTCTCAAAAAGAACTCGGTGCAACCGTCATTTCAAGGGTTAGCGACTCTTTCCTTTTTATGATTATATTGTTAAACAGACATAACAAGAATATTAACAGAAATTATTCATATATATGTACAAATTTTTCGATAAAGAAAAGAGTATTTCTGTACGAAAAGCGACAGAGGGCGGCGACAAGAAGCAGTATTTATTTTTGTTGGTATGATCTAATTTTGGAGTTCATGAAGCAAATCAGAATGAAAAGGGCGGAGAAATGAAGAAGGAAAGCGAGACGCGACTTAACTACCCAAGTTATTTTACCTGAAATATTGGCAAATTAAATTCTCAAACGAAATTTTTCGGTGATCGCCCTCCTTTTAGCAATTCTGACGCGAGGATAGGGTGGAGTGCGAGATTGGAAGCTGGGGAGCGCGCGAAAGGCCCGAGCGTTTGCCTCTCTCTCTCTATCTTTCTATCTCTCTCGCTCTCCCTCCCTCTCTCTTTCACTCTCTCTCTCTCTCTCGTGGTCACGACACCTTCCAAGTGATTTCTATCACTCCCGCACGCGCACTCAGCGGCGAACGGTCGATTCTTCTGATTCTGAGATGCATGGCATCTTTCGCGTCTCTGTTCTCTCGCTTTCCGTGATCTTTCTCGCCTCTGCTACGCCTCTTGAATCCACTTCCAATGACTCTGCTCGCTTCGTTGCTTTCGTCGACATTTCTGATGAAGAAGATGCCAAGCAGGTTAGTCCGTCTTTGACTAACAAAACGATATTGGGGAAGATTAATCTTAAAATAAGTTAAAACGAAATGAGAAATAAATAAAAAGAAAACAAATAAAAAAATTTCAGATTGTATGGCAGCTTCTGAAGCAAGGAGCAAGAGTGGAGGCTCGAGCTAACTATTCATTGGCAGCCGAGAAGTCCGCTGCGGAACGCGACGAGTTCCACGGAAGATCCCTCGTCATCTTTACTTCGTTAGATTTGTTTTTTTTTTTTGGTTTGAAATCTATCTTTAAAAAAACGAATCAGCGTCTTGTAATAATCTTTTCATTGTCGAATCTAGGCATCATGGGACCGTGTGTGAAGTTGACTCTACATTACCACTCGCTGTTGTCCGAAAGGAGCCAGACACTGGCCACTACGAGGTAAAGAAAGTGGAGGACAGGACTGAAGAAGCGAAAGTGAACGGAATGAGTAAGATGAGTTGAAGAATGGAAGATGATAAGATATTGAAGGTGGAAGTGTTAGGAGAGCACGGGACTGCCATCCACTTTGAAGAAGCAGCCATGGCCGTGGAGGGAGTCCTCTCTCTGCTCATGCAACGGTCGCCAGTCTTCTTCGCAGCGAAGGTTATTCCGCATTCCGCAAGCCACGTGCAGATTCGTAGTCCGTTTATTATCTACTCTGTAAAAATTCTGTAAATAAAAAATGTGGATTCGAAATTTTTGTTGAGTAAATATGGCAGTAATTATTGACGAAATATCCATCTACCACTTGACCAAATAGCCAATAACATATGCATGTATTTCACAGCAAAAATGTCAACTCTAATCACAGTCTAATCTTGTTTCCTGGCTCGTCTTTTTTTCCTCCAATATTTCCATCTCATCATTGCAGATTACGATTGAAGGATGGCTTGGCTGGCCATGGTTTGCTCTCGGATTTTCGTTGCTCCTCAACCTCGTGCTTGCTGCGTTTTCTGTTCTCATGCATGCCAGCTGGCCTTCCGGCAAAGCTGGCAGGTTAATACCATGATACTATTTATTAATTTCACTGTAAATAAACCTTTTGTGAATTCAGAAAGGCAGAAGAGACGAAAGAAGGTACGTGGAAGTGGAATTTCTCTACGGCAGTCTGTTCCACGGTGAAAGCGAGAGAAAAGAAGAGAAGAGGAGAGAAAGAAACGAATACTAAGAGAGACATAGCTTTCCAGCAAACGGACAACCCGCAAGTCACAGCCAATCCTGCCAGTGTTCCGCCTCAGCGTCCCCTGCGATCGCATATTGAGGTCGTCAATCGAAATGTCGACTTCTCCTTCTTGATCTGCCACTGTTCTTCCTTTTAAGAAAATCAACTTGCCTGTAACGGAAGAAGAGTTTGCGTCCTACATGAGCGAAGTTGTCCAGTTCATCGTGGATTACGTGGGCAATCCGGAGCAGTTCCATGTCACGACCAGTAAGGGAGCCTAATAGGGATGAGCGAGACAAGAGAAAGTAAGAAAGAGAGAGAGAGGGAGAGAGAGGGAGAAAGAGAGAGATAGGGATAGAGCGAGAGAGGGAGAGAGCGAGGGAGGGAGAGAGCGAGGGAGGGAGAGAGCGAGGGAGGGAGAGAGCGAGGGAGGAAGAGAGCGAAGGAGGGAGAGAGCGAGGGAGGGAAAGAGCGAGGGAGGGAGAGAGAAAGGGGGGAGAGAGAGAGAGGGAGAAAGAGAAGTAAATGTTTGTTGTATCAGATTGCAAGCCAGGCGACATCTTCAAGGCCCTCCCCGACACTGCTCCTCTTATTCAGGAAGACTTTGTCCAGATCATGAAGGATATGAGAGACGTTGTCATGCAAGGGGTTCGTTCTCTTTTTCCCGCTTTCCATGCATTCTCTCTCTCTCTCCGTCTCTGTCTCTCTTGTTCTCCCAGTTTTGTTCTGTATGTCTCTCTCTCTCTCTCTCTCTCTCTTCCTCTTCCAATCTCGTTTTCTCTCTCTCTTTCTTCCTTTTCCAATCTTGTTCTCGTGTTCTCCTTTTCATTCTCACACTCTCTTCCACTCCAGATAGTTCACTGGAATCACCCTCGCTTCCACGGCTTCTTCGCAAACGGACGCAGCTACCCGGATATACTAGCAGAGACTCTTATCTCCGCACTTGGAGTTGTCGGCTTTGCTTGGGTTTCTCTCTCTCTCTCTCTCTCTCTCTCTTTCGTTCTCTCGTCCTCTCTCTCTCTTTCTCGTTCTCTCTCTCTCTGCACTCCTACTTCTCTGATGCCACCTCTCATCTACAGTATACGAGTCCAGTGGTGACGGAGCTTGAGATGAAGATGACGAACTGGGTCGGCCGCGCCTTCAATCTGCCTGAGGAATTCCTCTATGATGAAGAAAACGTCTCAAACTGCGAAGGGGGAGGAGCACTGATGGTTGGCTGAAAAGGAAGGGAGGAATCCGATGGTGGGAATGTTCTCCCCTGGGGTATAATTTCTTGTTATTCCTTTGAAGGACTCTTCATCCGTGGCTATCTTCTGTGCGATTCTCACGGCTCGAAACAAGAAGATTGAAGAGGTTGCACTGGAATCAGCCTTCTGCCTATTCTAATTTCCCGTCCCTTACAACCTCCAGTTTTTTCACGAAAGCCGCCTTCCCATCAGGAAATGGCCAATTACGAGCAGAGCGCTAAGCAGCTTTCGGAAGAGAAGTCTCATCTCAGCAAGAAGTACGACTTGCGCGCCGAGATCTGCTCCAAGCTGGTTGCCTACGGTAGCAGAGAGGTACACTGCTCACTTTTCACCTCTCCATCCCTCTCTTTCTCTTCCAACCCTTCTATTTCCAAATCTTTCTCTCTCTCTTTCTCTCTCTCGCACAGGCTCATTCATCCTTCGAGAAGAATTGCAATCTTGCAATGGTCCGCTGTCGTTCTCTTCGTCCTCTCGAGCAGAATGACTGGGGTCTTCGCCAGTGGCAAATTGAGCGAGAAATGCTGAAGGTATGCCCATTTTGTCGGTCTACAGCAAGAAGAAGAAGGAAAGGGGAACTCAGTTCGTGTTTGAGGACATCGAGCGTGGCCTGATTCCCTTCTACATTCAAGTCGCCATCGGAACAACCTCGACCGCCGCTTCTGATCACCTCCGAGAAATTGCTCCTCACGGCCAGAAGTCTCTCTCCCATTCGCATTCTCTCTTTTTCTCTCCCTGTCTCAATCTCTCTATTGCTCTCTCTTCCTTTATCTCTCTGTCTCTCTCTCTCTGTCTCCTCTCCCTGTCAGATATGGAGTGTGGGTACATGTGGATGCTGCATACGCTGGCTCGTTTTGGGTGGAGCCGAGTCTCCGCCACAACATGCAAGGACTCGAACTCGTCGACTCCCTCAACATCAACCTTCACAAGCAATTCCTTCTCTCCTCTACATGCTGCTGCATTTGGTTTGCAAGGGAATAGGGAATGAGAAAGAGGGAGAGAGGCATGAGTGAATCAGAGAGGGAGAGAGAGAGAGAGAGAGAGAGAGAGAGAAAGAATGAGAAAGAGGAAGGCTTGAGAGAGAGGGAGAGCGAGAGAAAGAGATAGAGGGAAGCTTGAGAGAGAGCGAGAGAATGAGAAAGAGGGAGGAATGAGAGAGAGAGCGAAGAATGAGAAGAGAGGAATGAGAGAGAGAGAGCGAGAGAATGAGAATGAGAGAGGAGAGAAAGAGAGCGAGAGAATAATAAAGAGAGAGGCGTAGAGAGAGAGAGAGAGAGAGAGAGAGAGAGAGAGAGAGTGAGAGAGAGAGAATGATAAAGAAAGAGAGAGGAGAGAGAGAATGACAGAGAGAGAGAGACAGACAGAGACAGAAGGAGAGAGCGAGAGAATGAGAGAGAGACAGAGATAGCGACAGAGAGAGAGAGAGAGAGAAAGAGAGAGAGAGAGAGAGAGAGAGAGAGAGAGAGAGAATGGCAAACCTGGACAGGACTCGCCATCAGCATGACTTCAAGCGTGCTTTCAACATTTCTCCTGTGTACCTGAAGCGCCATTCGGATGCGCAAGACTTCCGCGATTGGGGCATCGACCTGAGTCGTCGCTTCAAGGGACTCAAGGTGAGTGGATACGGTACATAATACCGTAACCTTCTACCGTACTCTAATCTTGAGAGGGATTTGAGGTGTGGCTTCTGCTTCGAATGTACGGCGTGGCCGGAATGCGCGCCTACGTCAACCGGGTCTCTTTTCTGGACTTTCTGCCTTCCGCATTCTCCTAATGGGAAAACAACTCTTGAGCTCTGCTCCATGACGAAATACTTTGAATCACTCATCGTGAGCCATCCGAACATACGCAAGTTTGGCCGTACAAACTACAGTCTCTTCTGTGTTTACTACCATGTCGGCGGGAATCTTCTTTTTCTGCTCTTCTTCTCCCTGGCCACCACCCTTCTTCTAGCCACGAATAAGTTTCCTTAGGAAGAAGGGAAGACCGACGACGAGCTGAACTCGTACACGAAAAGGCTCTGCGACTTCCTGAACCAGTCTCATCAGATAATGTTCACACATTCAGCTGTTAGAAATCGTCCTTCTCCCGCCCGCCATCTCCATTTGCCTTCTTCTCTCCCTTTCAAGGTGGACAAGAAAGACATAATCCGAGTGGCCGTGAACTACGAGCGGACAACGAAGGAAAACATTGAAGACTCGGCAAGCATCTTCATTCGACTTCTCAATCAATTCATCAAGAGAAAGGGTGCATTTTTGTGTTGTAATAAAGATAATCGAATTTAAATGAAATAATTAAAAGGATCTGTTGAGATGATCCCGACATCCTCAAAGAAAACATTTCGAAGACGAAGAAGATGAAGTCGCTCATGGATCAAGGCGTAGTCGCATCTCCAGCAGTGACTATCACTTCGTGCACTCCCGAAACAAGCAATGTATTCCTTTCCCCTTTCTCTCTGTCTCTCTCTTTCTCTACATCGCTCTCACAATGTTCTCTTTCCTCCATTCTCTCTCTCTCTGTTCTCTCCGTCTTGGAATGTTCTCTTCTCCCAGATCGAGAGGAGTGTCAGTCTAGTCTCGCTCGAGACAGGTGCATCTGCGAAGAGCGTAAGCGGCGAGTATTGGCAGACTCCCCCTCCCGGGAAGCCATCATCGCTCCCTCTCTTCACTTCAACCACTAGCATGTCTCCCCTCCCACAATTCCAATAGTGGTTCCTTCATCCCTATATTTCCTTTTTCCGTTGCATGTGTCTAACCAAGGAATGGGCACACCCCCTTCGAGGGCGTGGCTGAAGTGATGAATAGCGGAAGCTGATCCAGCTACTTCCCAAAGTTCATCTCCGCTTTACTATAGTTGAAACAGGTGTCAATTATGAATACTCATAATGTATTATGGTCAACAACTGGCCAATGAAATCTTCTTGAATGTAAGGGAACCACAAAACAGGCCGAATTACATATGTAATAGTACGGGTTTTTTCTGGTTTTTTTAAAATGTAACTATATTTTGTATGAAGAGTGAATCGATTGATTAAAGATGTTATTGTACATACTCCTCAAGGCCGTTCAGTTTATCAGCTTTCATACGACGCTCAATCATAGAAGACTAATAAACAGTGTTCCTGGGCATCCTGGGTAGTATAAAAGAGCCTCTCGGAGCTAGAAATCATCTCAGTCTCGACATCGCTCTCCGCTCACCAGGGAACCTCCGAAGATGGCCTACGTTTCCGCAGTCAGAATCCCCTGTTTTCCCTTTCCCTCACCCTCTCCTTCTTTCTAAATCAAATCCTCGCTGGCTTAATTTTTATGCCCTTCCTAAAACATAGATTCACAAAGACAAAATTGTCCCACTAAAATTTTCCAAATATGTAGTTCAAACCTTTACTTTTTACTAAAAAAAATAAAATCAAAAATCTCCCTCATGGACATTTATTTCGAAACAATGATTATTTTCCCAATGCTTTAAGCCATGAGTTTTTGTTTTCCTCAGCTTCCCGCCGGTTATCGCCGCGAGGCGCCCGAGGAAATCTCGCGCCAGTACGGCAACCGCCCCGCCTTCTACGACGCCCAGAACGGTCTGGAAGTCTTTTAGATTTCACGCTCACTAAAAATATTAAAATTTTAGAAAAAGAATCATTGGTTAAATTCACTTTCAGAAGCAAGCATAATATTCACAGATATTGGCTTGAGTTAAAATTATAATTTTCAGGCCTCTACTTCGATGGCAAGCGCGCCTACTACTATGAAGACCCGGAGCAGAGCCAGGCACCCGCTTACCAGCTCCTGCGGGGCCAGGGCAGCCAGTACCAGGCATCCGCTTACAACCTCCAGCAGGGTCAGGGGTACAAGTACCAGGCCCCCGCTCAGCAACTACAGCTGGGCCAGGGGTACCAGCTCCAGGCACCTGCCTATAACCTCCAGCAGGGTCAGGAGTATCAGTACATGGCGCCCACCTACAACCTCCAGCCTGGCCAGGGGTACCAGTACCCTGCCGCCGCCTACAATCTCCAGCAGGGCCAGGGGTACCAGCAGGGAGTCCCTGCTCAGCCCCAGCGCCAGGAGTACCTGGGAGAGGGATACGGCTCTCGCTACGAGGCGCCTGAACACATCTCTCAGCAGTACGCGAACCGCCCCGCCTTCTACGACGCAGAGCGCGGTTAGCTATAAATTATGTTCAACTAGTAGCTGAAGTAAAATGATTAAAAGATACCAATGAACTACTACGACGGAAAGCGCGCTTACTACTACAATCCGCGCGAAGGCCACGCCCTCCACCGCTCTCCTTCCGCCTCCAACCTCGTCACTGGCATTGAGGCCAATGCGATCAACGTCCTCCGTGTCGGCAACGGCACTGAGGTACTGCCATTTTCAAGATTTTGTATGCAAAATGCAGGGCTCTGAAGTTCAATAATTAAACACTATTTTGCAGGGCAACCTCGAGGAGATCCGCCGTGTCGTGCCCTCGGTCTAAATCGCTCGCTAGACTCCTCTTCACTCTCCCCTTCCTTTCCCCTCTCAACACCTTCCTTTCTATCCCGAATAAATGCGTTGAGATGAATGGATTCTTGCAATCATGCACATAAAAATGGAAAAAAAAATACAAAAATGTCCATAGTGAGACGTCTAATCTGCATCGTTTGATGATTCCTTCAAAGTTATGAAAACACTGAAAGTAGTTCTTGTAAACAAGCGGATTCAACCTGCAGCACATCGATTGGGAGACAGCCAAGCATGATTGTTCCATGCTCATCTCTAACCTTGGCTGCTCCGTGATCTCCTCTCTCACGACGGCACCCCTTTCGGCAACGTCAGCTGTTACCGGCACACTTCCACTCGACCTCCTAACTCAACTCGCATACGACCTCTCAAGAACAGTTCCCATATATAAATCGGCTTGAACACCCGGTCAAATAGTACTTCATTGAAATTTAGTTCTATGTATGTTTCTCCTAACATAAGCGTCAGGCGAAATCTTGACGTTTCGAGGG
Source organism: Allodiplogaster sudhausi (assembly GCA_945643635.1). Taxonomy (NCBI): domain Eukaryota; kingdom Metazoa; phylum Nematoda; class Chromadorea; order Rhabditida; family Diplogasteridae; genus Allodiplogaster; species Allodiplogaster sudhausi. The sequence goes on along the minus strand of CALZFC010000045.1, from coordinate 976,196 downwards.
GCCTCCAGGGGTCCTAGAGATCTAATTTTTTAAATCGATCCCTCTCGAATTGGGAAGAATTTTGACAGATCTTGACAGAATTTTAACAGGTTGTGGCCCACGGAGAAAAACAGAAATTCCGGACTAATGATTTGCTCCAAACCCAACTGTGCAATATGAGGCAGGTTTACTTACTGATCTACTTTATAGTCACGAGTATTTTCATTTCAGTTATATTTATATCTTTTTAGCACTTTGCGTATTGAGAAGTTTCTTGCGCCAAAATGCGCCTCCCAAAGGTCTCCCGAAAGTTCCTCAGATCTTTTCCCAGAAATTTCAATTTTAATTTCAAAAATGAAATCTTTATTTACATTTGGTTAAACTGGCGTTACTTTCTCAACGCTGGTTTCAGTTTCCTACGAATTTAAACACATAAAATTTGCACGGCTGTGGTACAAAATTCCGAAAAAATTCAAAAAAATGGCCTACATAATGGAATTCGGAAGGCTCCCTTTCATAGCGGAATTCGGAAATCGCACTTCGGAAGAGAAAAAAGGTCGGAATTCGGAATTCCGATACACCCCTGATTCGCCCATATGCGTGTGCGTGGCGACAAGGGTCGTGAAGGGAGGCGGAATCGAACAACAATTCTTGAAGGAGGTCGAGATCGCGGCCGTGCCGTTTCCACACCTGCAGGAGAGCCAAGCCCAGGTTTCTTTTTTGTAGAGTTGTCCTTAAAAGATATTTTGTAAGCAGATTTATTATACAATCAAAATAGAATTAAAAAATTCATAACTTTTACGGTTGTGAACCATGTACGGCGTGGTAATATGACTCCTTTAAATAGACCGCGCAGTTACCTTTTCTATTTTATTCTGATTAGAATCGGTCCAAGATAAGGATATTCATTCTTGTTGACACCGACATCTTTTTCTTAGATAATCTTTTCCTTTTCCGACAGTAGCACAACTGCCAATAATGAATAGTGCATAATGTTTTATGGTCAAAAAACAAGCCAATAAAATGTTCATGAATGAAGGACAACCATAAAAAGGCCGAAGTAATAGTACGGGTTTTTACATGTTTGACAGTACGAGATTTCTTTTTACTGTGTTCACCGCAAAGTTCGTTCAGTTCATCAGCTTGCATGTGATGGATGCCAAATCATAAACGGCTAACATCAGGCAAACAGTGTTAACAATACAATATATTAATAAAATAGAATTATAACAGAAATAACTGGATGGGATGAGATACATTATTAAAGGGAGCCTGCCGGACTGTAAACAAAGAACAAAACAGGAAACATCAAAGAGATGGGCTAGATACATAGATGGAGCGAGAGAGAGAGAGGGAAGAGAGAGAGAGAGAGGAGAGAGAGAAGACGGAGAAACGGCAGAGAAACAGACGGTCTCTCACTCGTTCAGGCTGTCGAATTCGACTCTCCGCTTACTCTGCTCCTCCTCCTGCTCAGTGATTTCCTTCTCCTTCTTCTCCGCTTCTCTCTTCTCTACTCTTCAATTCTTGTCTATTCTCCTTAAAGACGGCAGCCTCGAACTCGATTCGATTGTACCTGGAAAGTATTTTTTTTTTCAAAATTAGAATAAAAAATTTTCTATATTAGTTTAATATAAATATGTTTTTAAGAACAAAATGAACCTCGGATTCACGAAGAAAAATGCAACAGCGGTTGCAATGACACCGAAAGCAGTCCAAACATAGAGCATCACTGAATACACTCATTTATTTCACTGTAATTTCTCCTAAAAGTACAAATTGGAAATGAAAAAATAACATTTATAGTTCGGTGAGGGAGTGGACGTCGCTTCGGGTTGAGACGACGACGAAGGCACTTGACGGAGAACATCCATTCCGTAGACCACGACGAACATTAGGAAGTGGCTGGAAAGCGTTATAAGTTACTTTATTATAAATTGCTAATTATAATTACAGTTCCCCTATTATTGTTTGGTTCAATTTCAAAATAGGTCCATACCCGAAAATATTAATTATTCCTGCCGCCGTTGCTTCCATCACAGGAAAGACGCATTCAATCGCGAGTTCAATCCCGATTGGAAAAGCGGGGATCGTGAAGAGACCAAGGAGACCAAAGAGGGTCAGGAAGATGGCTGAGTCGGCAGTGGAGGAATGGTCGTGGCCGAGGTGCTGAAGAGAGAGAGACCGAGAGAGAGAGAGGGAGAGAGAGAGCGAGAGAGAGGAGAAATTGAGAACGGAGAGAAATAGAGGAGAGAGAGCGAATAGAAGAGAGGGTGAGTTGCCAAAATGCAGGTCCCAGTACATTGTTGAAAAATAGATATGTTGATAGCCGTTGGGATCAGTATAAGCAACTGAAAGATTCTGCGACTCTCGGCCCACCAAAATCATGAGAATCTGCGTGACGAGCATTCTGGCTGCGCAAACTCGGATGGTCTCCTTGAACTTCTTGGAGCGGTCGACGACTCTGCCGGCGAAGAAGGCAGCCGCCGTGCCCAGCACCGCGTTCAGTGCAGTGCCGTAGCCACTGATTCCCTCCTGCAAGGAATTTGCACATTGCCAGGAGAGTCTTCCGGGAAGGGAATACAAGTCTCTGTCAAGACTTCTACGAAACAAGGTAGGGTAACGGAGAAACGGATTAGTTTTTGCTACAACTTGCAACAGAAAACTGAATGGGGTAGTGCTTCCCTAACAATAAGGCAGAGAAAGAGTGGGTCCTGATCGGTCCTGCCTATTCACCTTCATTTCGGAGGGGAAATTAGTTGCTTGCTTACCGGGTAGCCGCGTTCGTTGCAGATGTCATCGCTGTAGAGCGCGAAGGCCCATGGGAGGCCAAAGGTGAGCCCGAAGGGGATTGAAAGGAGGAGGAAGTCCTTGTTTCTGCAGCAGGGTTAGAAAAGTTTTGACGTACAGGCAATCTTTTTTTTTTACAATACCTGCCTCGCTTTCCGCACAAGGCCCCAACTCCACTCCATTTTTCCAAGCAGTTGGCAGTGGCATTTATTACCTGTTCTGCAGTCATCTCCTGACTCTCTTCTCAGACTAACATGATAACAAGGTAAATGCCTTGGAAGAAGCCCGGATGGTCGTGCTTGCTGTCGTCCCTTGAGGGGGAAGGCGGAGTTGGCGGAGAAGAGTGGCGAATGCAGAGAGACAGCGCAAACACCGCAATCGACTCTGCCCACTCGCCGGCATTCTTAAAGGAGCTCTAACTTCTAACACGAAATGCCAGCACGGTAGTTCATTTTTGTATCGATGCGATTGACAAACCATGATAGCGAAGTTATTAGAGTGTTCATCTGTGTTGGTGGCTGAGATTATAAGGAGAGGAAGCGAAGAACCCACTACGATACCGACTGGATTCGCTGGAAACTCGGGGAATTAAGAGATGGAAGAGGGGGAAGGAGAGAGAGAGCCAGAGAGAGAAGGCGAGTCTGAGAGTGAGTGAGGGAGATAGAGGAGAGTTAGAGAGAGAAAGCAGTCTCATGATGCAGAGAATGGGCGAGAGAGAGGAAGAGAGAGAGAGCAAAAGAGAGAGAAAGTTAGAGAGAGAGAATGGAGGAAGAGAAGTGAGCTAACCGACAAAGCTGAGAACATGCGCCGTTGCTCGCTGCGACTCTGAAAACCAGAACTCGGCCACCTTGGGAGCGAGCACCAACATGAAGGGGTTAGACGCGGCAGAGAAAGAAGAGCCTGAGGGTAGAAGGGAAGATGGATACCCTCTTGAATTGTCTCGGCAACCACAAACCAATGTGAAGAAGTGCGGGTCGAAGGGAGAGGGGAAGGGCGGGGAGAGCAGAGACAAAACGGAGGCCCGCACCGGCAAAGTTCAGCGATGTCGCAGCACCTGCAAGAACAAGCGAACATTTTCGCGCAAAAAATATTTTAAATATATTTAAAACCATTAATTGCAAAATTCGGATGGCAACGAACCGAAGGTCGAATGCCCAGCTTGTCCGTGCAGTACATGCCAAGGATGCCGAATCCCCCGCCAATCTGAATGAGGAATACGGTAGCGAAGGGCAGGGAAAGCGTGCCAGGACCTGGAAGATCTGGTTCGACCAGATGCCGACAGTGCACTCGGAAGCGCGTTCCATTGGAATGCCGCAGTAAAAGACGGCCGAAGGACGGGTCAGTGCCTCGTACTCGAGCCATTGCTGGAGAGGAAAGAAATTACATCACCGGGGGAGAGGGTGGATTATTAAGAGTAAATAAATCGAGTTCTCTGTTTTTTTTTAGAATAGCCCAAATTATTATGGAGTGGGAAATGCATCATAATTATACACATGTCAACCTAGTCAAGGAAGGTTATAGCTTATGGTTAGAGTAATTCTGAAAAACCAGAGCGCATTCAATGATGTACATAGATTTTTTTTTTGATTTCTCTGGCACCACTGGACAGCCTCTCGTTTGCTGTTCACGACAAAACCACAAAGTACTAATCGAGTTGTTACTTGAGTAGATCAAAGGGAGATGCTAACACCCGAGTTTCAAAAAGCGAGGAGACAGACGGCACTGAGGATGAGCCATCGTTTAGGGTACATCATGTAACTGCCTGGAGGTGGTTGTGGTTCCCCCTTGTTCTTCTCGGCAGCATTATCAAGCTTCTTTGCCTTTTCACTAGCATTTGTAGTAGGAGGTTTCGCTGAAAATATCAAGAAATCTACAGCTATTATCCCTATTTTTTCAAAGAATATGTTTAAAAAAATGGCTTCAAGCAAACTTTTTTAAGTCGTTTTCAAGACAATTTTCTACGATGTCAGTTAGATATTTCACTTTATGTATACGTTTACAAATTCCTGTACCAACTGGCGCGACTTTGTCTCCCTTTTTCGTCGCCTCGCCAGAGAAGAAGAGTGTACTCGTCATCATTATTCGGCAACATTCCACCGCCAGCGGTCATCTTCAACCTGAAAGACAATATGATAGAGCAGATCATTCTTTGAAAACAAAAAGTCGGCTATCGACGAGTCCTTCACTCTCCTCTCTCTGTCTCTGTCTCTTTCTCAGCCTCTCTCTCTACAACTTTCTCTGTCTCTCTCTCTCTCGTCCCTACCTCTCTCTCCGCCCTTTTTGTCCTTCTCATTATCTTTCCTTCGCTCTCCTTCGGTTGTCCTCTCTCTCTTGTTCTCCCTCCTCTCTCTGTTTCTCTCTCTCTGCCTCTCTCTCTCTTTCCTCTCTATCCCTCTCTCTCTTGTCTCTCTCGATCTCTGTTAGTCCTTTTCATTATCTCGCTCCTACTCTCACCTCTCTCTCTCTGTCCTCTCTTTCTTCGTCCCTGTTAGTAATTTTCATAATCCCTCCTTCTTTATCTCTCTCCTCTCTCTGTCCTTCTCTCTCTTTCTGTCTCTTATTCTCTCTCTCTCTCTCCTCTAAAAGCACTGCAATAGCTTTTATCGAAAGAAATAATTCGAATTTCTTTAACACAAAACTGAAGAAAATATTTAAAAAAAAATGTTTTTGAGATCTTTGTTGGACTATATAAGCCTTCAGAAGGAATGAAAAATTGAAAAATAATTTTGTTCCCGACATGCCCTTGATCGAGTCTCCTAGATTGGCTCTCTCAATGCAAGCTAACAATTAAATATATACTTCAAGTAATCAGCAGAGAATTATCTGTAAATACAAACATATTCATCATATACTGTACTTCTCATGTGCATAAAGTAGTCCACTCATTTGCTAAATCGAAAAGATATTGACAGCATTTCGTTTGAGAAGTCAACAAGAGAAAGAGAGAGAGAGAGAGAGAGAGAAGTAGGAGAAAGATTGAAGGGAGGAAATTGGATGTCTATATATATAGGTCTTGCCAGCCCTGGTCCACCCCTTTGCTCGGGACCTCATCCACCCCCGCAGCTATCAATGCTATCACGCCTACCCCTCCTCTTCCCATCACCTACTGCTAATGATAATTAATATTAAAGAAATTTAGCTACTTTTTTTAAAATCTAAACGCACCATATTTCTGGTCATGTTACCCATTGTTATCCCGCACGGTTCTTATTCCATTTCAATTATTTGGCCCTCCTGTCGCGTCATATCTCTACAAGTGTTGCCACATCTTAATCGATGTAGGTAAATAAAAATAAATAAATCTATTTAGACAAGTCGCTCAAATGAATGATTCGCGTGAAAAATCGCTATGATGATAGCCATTCAATGGAAAGCAAGTCCAACTGTAGTATTGTTGTCATCATTATATGTATGTATCTACATGGGAAAAATGTTGCCAATCCAATAACAATAAAAACTCGCTGTGCAGGATTACCTACTCGAGTTCGTATTTGCATAAGACTGTTGGAACGAATTAGCATGACGTTCTTCAGTGCAGAGGAATGCGGCTCAGATAGAGCAGAGTGAGCAGGGAGAGAGACGTCGACTGAGAGTTTAGAATTTCTCATTCTCCGCCTCTGCGTTCACTTCGGGTTTAGGTGAATACGATGTCTGTGTATATTTTTGCATTAATTTTATCACTATTACGAAGATGACACAAGGTATGAAAGGATGTTTTTTGTTTATAAATAAACCTTGGTTCTCCATCTCGACAGTCCTTCACTTTTTATGGTATTTTCAGCCGCAATAGCAGTAGAAAGGCGTTTAGCTGAAAATATCAACAAATATTGTCACTTAATTTATTAAATAGCAAAATAGTAGATGCTAAAGTCAAAATACTGTGATATCAGTCAGTTACTTAGCTTTAGCTTTAGCTTTATCCTTCCCAATTTGACCGCTTCCTTACCGAACGGCGAAGAGGAGAGTGAAAGGAATTTATTGTCGGATAGGGGAAAGAGAGGGGGAATGCGATTGAGAGATAGGGAGAGAGAGAGAGAAGAAGAGAGAGAAAGAAGGAGAGAGGGACCAAGTGATAGAGGCGAAAAACAGTCACCGACAACGGGCTGTACTGCATCTGCTCAGAATTTGGATTCAAACGTCCAAAGTAAATGTGAACGACTCGAAATCTCCCTAAAGCCATCTTGATACACGAGAAGTGGAAGAGCTGAATGATCAACGAAAATAGCATCTCTCTTTCTCTCTATCTCTCTCTCTCTCTCGCTGGATCTTCACTTCATTTCACGGACCTAAAGAGAGAAAGAGTTGTTTTTCATACCCGACTATCTTCGATTCTACAATTGGAGCATAATTCCTTCACAATTTCTGCTATTCTTTGCTATTTCCTGCAGAATCGTATAAACTGGTAAGTTTCGCATTTCTTTTTAAATCTATTCTACTGAACATTATAAAGAGCGACGTCTCTTTCTGCTACTTCCGCTCGTGCTCTTCTCTACAGACATTTGTTCAGGCCATGCTAAAAGCCCAGAACAGAAAATGGAGTGATTCGGGAAGATTCGCAAAGATGCGCGCGAGTCAGACAAGCTTTCTGTTAGTTCAGCTGAGTGTTAAACGTCGAAAGATGCAAGGATGGACAGATATAAAAGGCCATCGAGGCCGTGGATCTTTACTTCATCTCACGGACTCTTCGGAGACCTGGACAGGGCGACGTCAGTTCACTATTAACTTCTTCAATAGTTCTCTTTCACTTGAAATCAACCATAGATATATCTTGAGAAGTGAATGATAAGGACCATGTATTACAAACATTGCAGAATGCGAGTTCTCCCGCTGATTCTCCTTTCGCTGGCCTCTGTGCTCGCAGCTCCAAGTGATCGAGAACTCTTCGAAAAGGCACGCTTTATCTTTCTGATTGGATTAATAAGCTAGAATTTGAATTTGTTATTCGAATGAGCAAATGATGTAAATTCATATATATGTTTGAGAATATCGAAAATGTTAGGTTTTCAAGAGAGAGAGAAGGAGATGGAGAGAGGGAGGGGAGAGAGAGCAGTTCGAAGTGCAGGAAATCGTGAAGAACCTCGATCTCGACCAGTTCGAAGTAGACAAGAAGATTCTGGCGGGGCGCGTGGCTGAAGAGGCAGCGGAGCACGCCGAGGAGGCCAAGGAGCTGCTCAGTGTTCGATCAACCATTTCATTCCTTTCCTTAACGACCCTTCGCCTTAACCCATCTGTGCTGGAAAGATGCAAGTCTATTTTTGTATTTGCAAAAACATTGACCCGTCTGAACTATTATGAAAATCCTTGGGAATTGAAGTATGGATCTGAATTTATTTCCAGCACATTCCCCTGATTCCGGAAGGCGACGCCGAAGCCGAGCGAGCAGAAGAGGCCGTAAACTCCGCGATCGCCAACGAAACCTTCGAGGGAGATATCCTCCTCACAAAGTTGGACGAGTTCTGATTGGATTCTTCTGAATGGTTACTCTGTGAAACTGAAGAATGTCTTGTCTTTCTATTACAGAGAACAGTTGGCAGCCATCGTCGGCGATGTCAAGGGCGCGGGCCGCTCCCGCCGCCAGGCCTACACTCCGCCCGGCAGATACCCCTCCAACATCTGGGGCACGCAGATCATTCCGTTCTCCTTCGCGCCCAGTGCCAGTCAGTCATCATTTGTATCCAATTATAGTAACTTTAAGCACATTATGTTTTCAAATATTATTTTATTTTATTATGTAACTTCATTTCATATTCGAAATGTAAAAGAATTCAGGCGAAGAAATCAAGCGTCTCTTCCGTCTCGCAACCCGCTTCTGGAGCACGCACACTTGTGTCAACTTTGGAGAGAATCATCCGGGCAACGATCGGTAACGGTTTACGCCATTTTACACATGTCAGGCAAGAAGGCGCGAATTCAAATCCTTATTTTGTTCAGCATCGAAGTGGTGAGCGGCGGCGGCTGCTCTTCTCATGTCGGCAGGATTGGCGGGAAGCAGCAGCTGTCTCTCAGCAACGACGGATGCAACAGAGTCACTGCACAATTTTTTTCATCATCCTAGATAGTTCAGAACTATTATCACGCCATGGATAGTTCAGTTTGATAGTTCGACATGGCCTACCTATCAGACCAGCCGGTAGCGAAATATTAGGGCCAAAGCGAACTATGCCCTGCTCCCAATCCCATTTAAATGTGCAGTCAAAAAGGCCGTACTGTTAATTTCCTCAGGGCGGAGGGGTTTTCGTGACTTCGGGACGCTTGCAATCGAAGTTTCTAGCTGAACCCGACAAAATAATGTGAAAAAACCATACACTATTTATTCGCTTCGGACCTCTTTTAACGGAACTATCAATTGCAGCGTCAGGCTGAACTATTTAATTCTGACGAAAATTGGTAACTAAATATTTCAGCCTGATAATGCGGCCTCGCAATACTATCTGCTCTGTGCGCAGTTCATTTCCATCCTCTGACTCCTCTGATTCTTCGTCTAGTTCGCAACTGCAACTCACGAACTCGAGCACGCCCTCGGCGTCTACCACGAGCAGTCCCGGCCGGACCGAGCGAACTTTGTCGACATTGTCATGAGCAACATTCAGGTTTCATTCGAAGGAACATCTTTTTAAAGATTTATATAACTAGCGTTACGTGAGTTTGTCTGATTATACAATATCCAACATCAGACGCTTGACGATTGCAGAAGTCGATGCAGTACAACTTTTACGCTCAAGGCACGCATAACACATCTTCGTTCGATGTCCCCTACGAATTCGGTTCCAACATGCACTACACGCAGGACAGGTTTGTGGCGCACTTTCGTCTTTTTAACAATGCTTTTTGTTAATTATTTATTTGCAGCTTCGCTCTTGACTACCGCCAACCGACGATCCTTGCGAGGCCATACTACAAGCAATACCAGGTCTTAAATTTTATTCCGATATGTTTTTTATATATCTGTTCAATAAGGTGAGAAATGAAGCAGTCCACAGAGAGTTCGGCGGAAGATGATATTGATGAATTTCTTGGCAGAACTCGATGCGCGGCCATCAGCCGTCGTTCCTCGACATTCTCCTCGTCAACAGATTCTACAGCTGCGACCGTTCGATTCATTCTATTATTTATTTCTTATGTATTACTTCGTGAACAAAACGATTTGCAATGGATTACCGGCACTTTATTAGAAAAATGCAAGACCAAGGCGAACTTCTGCAAGAACGGCGGCTACTTGGACGTGCGCACTTGCAGTCGCTGCGTGTGCCCCGAAGGAACGGGAGGGCACGACTGCAACGGAAAGGTCAAATAAAAGAAGAAGGGGTTGTCGCGATTTTAATCTTGTTCTTTTTCTTATTCACTATTGCCAAGCGTGGATATAAAAAGAACAACAACCAGAGATGAAAAATAATAAGATTATGAATACTCTTGAACTTCAGCCCGATGGTTGCCTGGTCGAGCTCACGGCGACGACCTCCTTCCAGAAGCGTTCCATCACACTCGGCCAGACCGGCAGAGAGCGGGAAGACTTTGAAACTTGCAACTACGTCATCAATGTCAGAGATACTCTTGATCTCTCTTTCTTTCTCCTTCACCAATTTTTCTCACTCTCATTCTCTCTCGTTTTTTGCCATTTGGCGCAGTTTTTTTTTCATATCTCCCCTCCTTTCCCTCACGTTCATGATCTTTCTCTGTTTGCCATATTTCCTCGTATTCCTAGGCTCCCCAAAGCCGCCGCATCCAGCTCCAATTCGACGGAGTCTGGGGCTACTCCGGCCAAGGCTGCCAAACGAACGGAATCGAAGTCAAACCGGCCACCGATCTGCGACCGCGCGGAATTCGGTGATTTTCTTGAAATATGCGAAAATGTTCAGACCGTGGAAAAAGCAGAGTGAAGAAGAAGAGCCTTGTTAGCCAAGAAGAAATGGAGCTATCAAATGTTTATTGACCTCCCTCTCAGCAACTGCGGAAGCGTGGCGAAGCCTGAAGACATTATCTCATCGACGAATCGTCTTCCGATCATCGTTTGGAGTCGCTCGGGTCAGATCCGCGCCGACGTCCAGTTCAGATACTGTAAGTCGTTTCTTCTTCTGAATGAATGACAAAAGATTTACGCCCTTCAACTCTTTCCGAGAAAGAGTTCGTTCTCTTTGCAGACTAGATTTCGACGAAATCTTCGATGACAGCAAAAACAGGAATGGGGCCACTTTGTTGTAGTCCAAAACATACTTTGATCGTTACGTTCTATGCCGTGATAAACTTTCAAGCGCACAAATGTCTAGAGTGATTGGCAGAGAATAACATGAATTACCTATACAGATGCGGCATTAAAGATGGGATTAAACATTTCACCGCCTTCTCCCAATTCTTGCAAAGAATTGGAGTACTCGACGTCGACAAGCTTGTTCTTTTTTATCACAGAGAGATGGATGACATTTAGCAAACGACCAATACGTCTATTTGTACAGCCTGTCGGACAGTTCAGAAGAAGATGGAAACGGCTCAAAATGGAGCAGATTAGGAAAGAGGCGACTTCTTCCCTCTCAATCATAGCGTCCTTTCGTTTGTTCAGCGTAATGTATGTACGAATGAATATGAGAATAACCTACACAGATACATCAGCCAATAAGAGTATAAATTGGTAGGCGTTGGTTTGGTTGTCACTTCATTTTCCGGACTCCTTCTTCGGAGACCTGAACAATTCTAAGTCAGTCTCTCGACTTTTCGTTAAAAAACAATTCCGAATATCGTAACGTAATTGATGTGATTGTCAAATAACACCTAATAGAATGCGACTTCTTCTACTGACTCTTCTCTCAGCGGCTTCGGTGCTCGCAGCTCCAACTGATCGAGAACTGTTTGAAAAGGCTTGGCAACCGTTTTTGTAACAAAAATTATTTAAACTAACAAAAAAAAGTAGAGAAAGTAGAAAGAAGCATGGTGCGGTATTAGAAGAGAAAACTTTAAGGAGCTTTCGAAGAATCTCGATCTCTCCGAGCTCGCGGCCGACAAGAAGATTCTGGCCGAACGCGTCGCTGAAGAAGCTGCGGAGCGCTCCGAGGAGACCAAGGAGCTGCTCAGGGTCAGGAGAAACACCTAATTACAATTGATCTACTAACCAATCAATGCATACAACTCATTCAGTCCATATTTCATAAAATTGCACTCGTTTCCAGCACATTCCTCTGCTGCCCGAATCGGACGCGGAGGCGGAACGAGCCAAAGAGGCCGTAAATGCCGAGATCGCCAATGACACCTTCGAAGGAGACATCCTTCTGACAAAGTATCGAGGATGATTCTAATCTTCCATAGCTTCTGTCTGGAACACTGCCAGAAGTAATGACCAGAATTCAGCGAGCAGCTGGCTGCGATCGTCGGCTCAACGAAGAATAGCTCGGACCGCTGCCGCCGCCAGGCCTACACTCCGCCCGGCAGATACCCCTCCAACATCTGGGGCACGCAGACCATTCCGTTCTCATTCGCGCCCAGCGCCAGTCAGTCATTTATACAATGAATACTTCCTATGAAGAAAAGAAGGGGCTATTCCGTATCGAATGTTTGAGGCGAAGAAGTCAAGCGGCTTGTCCGCCTTGGAACCCACTTCTGGAGCACGCACACCTGCGTCAACTTTGGAGAGAATCATCCGGGCAACGATCGGTGAACATATTTGCTTGGAGACATTGACATTCTTAGTTGTGCCTTGTGGATATGACGAATGCTCAGCATCGAAGTTGCCAGCGGAAACGGCTGCACTTCCTACGTCGGCAAAATTGGCGGCAAGCAGATTCTTTCGCTCAACAACGAGGGATGTGCAAGGGTCGGGCTCTCTTTTCCATGCCGTTCAAGATTTTTTATTTGTTGTTTGTCTCTATATATCGTAATTTATGAGCGTTTTAAATTTTATTCAATTCAATTAAAATTAATAGTTTTCCTGCAGTTCTCAACAGTTACACACGAACTCGAACACGCCCTCGGCGTCTACCACGAACAAGCGCGGCCCGATAGAAACAACTACGTCAACGTCGTCTTGGATAACATTGGGGTTACTTTTATTGTCGTTTCAACTTACTTGGAAAATCCCTAAAAACATAGCTTCCACTTGAAGAAAGAATACCACTCAAAATTGTTTTCCTCCTTCAGAAGTCCGTGCAGTACGCCTTTGACATGCAAGGCACTCACAACTCCTCTTCCTTCGATGTTCCCTACGAGTTCGGCTCCAACATGCACTACACGCAGGACAGGTTCATGTAATTGCATTCTGCGAAGTGAGGTTATACATTTGTATTAGATAAATGGATTATGTGAGCAATCTTATGTATTTGTTCTTAAAATATTCTATTTGTAATTGAAGCTTTGCGCTTGACTATCGGAAGCCGACGATGGTTGCGAGACCCGCGTACAAGGAATTCCAGGTGATTCGCAAGCTTCTTTGCTTCTTTTATCTTCAACTTTTTAAAAGAGTTTTCGTATCAATAAAAAACAGGTTTGGTAATTGAACAAGCATAAAATTCATTAAACAAATACAATGTTTATAATTGGCAGAACTCGATGCGCGGCCATCAGCCGTCGTTCCTCGACATTCTCCTCGTCAACAGATTCTACAGCCGTTCGATTCATTCTATTATTTATTTCTTATGTATCTCTTCGTGACAAAACGATATGCAATAGATTACCGGCACTTTATTAGAAAAGTGCAAGACCAAGGCGAACTTCTGCAAGAACGGCGGCTACTTGGACGTGCGCACTTGCAGTAGCTGCGTGTGCCCGGAAGGAACGGGAGGGCTCGATTGCAATGGAAAGGTCGGGTTCGAGCCCAGTTTTTTTTAAAGAAAATAATCAATATCCTGTAGCCCGAAGGCTGTCTGGTGGAGTTGACGGCGACGACGAACTTCGCGAAGCGGTCGATTATCTTCGGAGCCAGCCGAGAGCGTGACGACTACGAGACGTGCACTTACGTCATCAATGTCAGCAATGCCAAAGAACACATCTTCTTCTTGAATGAAAACTAAATCTGTTCATTCTAAATAGCCAGCATTCTATCCTTTACAATTGCTGCAAGGCACCCTCTGGCACGCACATACAACTCAAATTCGACGGTGTCTGGGGCTCGTCGATGCAAGGTTGCTACAACAACGGCATCGAAGTGAAGCCAGCCGCTGATCTGCGGCCGCGAGGACTTCGGTTAGACGAAAATCTGTCATTTGAAGGGAATCTCGATCATAAATTCTTTTGCATTACATCGAATTTATAAATCTTCGGAATAGAACAAATTTTCTTGTCGAATTTTCTCTCCCTGTAAAAAAAATTTAATGCACAAAATTGCAGCAACTGCGGCAGCATCTCAAAGCCAGACGACATTCTCTCGACGTCGAATCGTCTTCCGATGATCGTTTGGAGTCGCTCGGGTCAGATCCGCGCCGACGTCCAATTCAGATACTGTAAGTCTCCTACCGTATTCGCCTTGATTCATTCGTTCAATGGGGATTTTGCAGACTAGATGCGTGCGGAAACGATGCTCAACGAGCTGGAAACGGCAGCGAAAGGAAATCATTCCACTCTCATCCTTCTGCATAAAGTAATTAACAAAACGGATCATTTGTTGGCTCTAAAACATATAGTTACGCAACAAGGAGCGACATAAACGTGCTTTTAAAGAATTGCGCACTTGCCGATGAATCAGAGAATCGTAAGGTCTCTCTCTCTTTGTTACTTTCAATCAGAATTGTACTCGTTTGCAACTTAGAGCAAAAAAACTCGACATGAAATAAATCTTTTTTTTTTATCTGTTTGGCATCGGAAGCTTTGGAATAGCACTCGATGGAATACCAATGTGATCTCATCACAAACTACATGGATTACATTCTGGTCGCCAGCCCCTATACTATCATCATTATTTGATAAACATTTTATTCCAGATTAGATCAAGAATAAAGCAGAGATGAAGGAAAAGTTGTATTGAAGATGAATGAGGAAAATGTTTATATTTCTCATGATTTCTTCACTTTAGCCTTAGAAATGTGATTGTTTGTCAACCGGAGAATAGAGCGACAAATGAAGAAAGTAACACAAAGTGCGAGAGTCAGAGCAAGGAGAGCAGCGGCGATGACATCAACGAGGAAGTACTGAATCCAGCCGAGTTGGAGTCCGCGCGGGGGTCAGCGACTTGGCAGAGCCGAACTCAGCGGCGAACTCGACGTGTTTCACGAGCAACTCGCGAGGACGGACGGCGAGACAACATTCGAGAGGTTTTCTTCGCATTCACATACAAGCTAAAGAAGAGGAAAAATTACAAAAGATGACAAATGTGAGCAGACAAAAAGGATGATGACGAGCGCTCTTCTTGGCAATGTTCAAGCATTTTTTTTGATGTTCTAATTCTAAGCAAAGATTTGGGTGTTAAATATAACCTTTTAGTTGTGAGGAGTCGATCGAAAGTTTCAGACAAACTCTTTGGCTGAAAACAAAACGACATTTTGTTGAATTAAATATAGATAAGCGAGGAGTAAAGAGACAGAATGAGCAAGGGAAGGAGAATTTGACCTGAGCAGCTTCTCGCTTGTCCAGCACAAGGCCGATTCCATTGTGCTCCATCATGGCTACATTCCTTGGCTGATCGCCAAAGAGTGGAATGAAGATGCCCGGGACGCCTCGGGCAGCTGCCTCCTGGCACGAGGACATTCCGCCGTGAGAGATGAAGCCAGTCACTCGGCCGTCGCCTTCAAATGGCTATATCGTTCTTTCAAAAAATTTATTCATGTTGTAAATATTTATTTAAGGAAAATATTTGTTTCGTATTATAAAAGGCTTACCCAAAAGGTCATTCTGAGGTGTCCATTTCATTAACACGACATTGACGAGCGAGGCCAGAAGCGACCGAACGAACTCGTCTTCAGGATCTTCATACTTCCATATAAACGTTACATTCGGATACGCCGTAAATAGCTGAACATTTTTGACAGATTTTCACGAATAGCTTGACCAATATTTGAAGAAAGAAAAACAGAAAGAGAACCTCAACAAAAGAGTTCTTCAATGACTGCGGCATTTGCGCGCTCGGGACAATTGTGCCAAACGAGATAAGAACATTCAGCGAACGACGGTTCAGAATTGCGTCCCAAGGCTACGAGAATTGAATATGTAAGAAATGAAAACGAGCAAAGTCAAAACGTGTAATAGAAATTCACCAAGGGAACACGAATTATTGCTAGACCGACTTGAGCCGTGAAATGAAAAGCCAATTCCGTTCAAGTGTGCTTCAGTGTTCATTTTTCTCTTTATCCAAAAAAACTGTGTACGACCTTGTCGAGTGGCTTGGGATTCTCAATGCCGATTCCGCCGAGGTCGACGACCTTTTTGAGCAGAGGACGGGCGAAGTCGATGAGCGGCTCCGAGTTCGTGAATACGAACGCCGCTTCCGAGATCAGCTTCTAAAGCAATTTTTATTTATTTTATCGTGTAAGTAGGCTGTTTGGATATAAATACAAGTTTTTTGAATGCCACATACATTACGAACACTCAACCATAGAACTATCCACACTGTAAAAGAGAAAAGGATGCGTTGATTAAACCGATTTAAGGGAGGACGTTGACAGAAAGAGAATTAATGCAAGTTCGAATTTCTGCATTTGTGCTGGGAGTAGGAACTTTCATTTTCGCGTGCTATTTCGCGAGTCGCACAAATCCGATGCGCGAAAATAACACTCATGCATGATAATGTGAAGGCCTCATGAATTCGAAATCTCACATACTTTTTGCGTGATCGCCAGCGTTTAAAGGAAGTGAAAACTCAATTTCTTTTTGCTATAAAGAGCAATAAAGATGATTCTGAATATGTGTCCGAATTGGGTTTGCAAATGCATTATCGAAGATGTAACGTTCTAAAGTAAGAGTTAAAGGAACAGAAATGAACGCGCCCTCATGCCGGGAAATTTTGGAAACTCGCGCTGGAAGATTTCATCGGCGCATTCGAGAGGTCCGTCCCAGCGAACATTAACGAGATATGACTGGAAGACATTCAAGGCGCGACTCCAAAGTGAAGAGTCCAGGTGCAATGTAGACAAGCCTGCAAATTGTTACAGTCAAATTCGCGACTTTTATTCTATGAAACATTGTTAGAATGTGCGCATACATACAGTACCGTCAAAGATTGTTGGGCACGCAATTAATACAATTAATCCGATTAATGGAACTACAAAGGTACAAAGATATCCGGAATCAAGGCTGGGCCTGCCGGTAGTCACCAGTGACGACTTCCAATTAGGCGCTTTCCCTGGGGAGCCAACCCATACTCCAGGGGCAGTACTCTTCGTAGCATGCTACTTCCACGTGCGCCATCCACGGAGGGTAGCAGAGGTGGTCATCGGGATTAAACTCGGGACCCTTGCGTGCTAGGTCCAGCCACTTATCGCTGAGCCACCTGCACGCGTTATTAGATCTAAATAATTCAAACTGGAATTTCGTAGTGACGAGGACATGCCATGCGACTTCCTCGTAGGGTTTTTGTATTTTTCTACAGCGAACAAGCAAGGAAAAAACTTTTTAAAAATATGCCGAAATGACAAACATCTGACAATGCGACAAAGGTACGCTGTTTAGCGGATTTTTTTGGGCTGAACCTGGGATACGAGCTGGCTGAATCCAGCTGCCTGGCTACAAATAACTAATTAGAATGAAATTTTCTGAGCGCTTTTTATTTTGTTTGAGTTTCTGCCTTTCTTTTGTTTGAGTTTCTTATTAAATTTCAGTATAAACGATAATAAAAACGGAAAATAAGGTTTTGCTATTGTACGAAAGAAAGAGGAGCATCGAACTCCGGACCTTGGGATTCAGCGTCTAACGCTGTTGCAATACACCACGTAGACTTCGTACGGAAGGAATGTGCTGGGAACCCCAAAGTCGGGGGTTCGAAGCCCTACAGGAACAACGTTTTTGCCCGCTACAGAAAACCTTATTTTCCATTTTCTAATTATTTATACTCAAACTCTAAATTTGACTCTAAATTGTTGTTTGTTGCCAGGTTGCTGGATTCAGAAAGCTGGTTTTTCAGCCAAAAAAAATGCCGCTGTTGTAAGCAGCGTAGCATTGTTGCGTTTTCAGATGTTTGTCAATTCTGCATATTTTGTAAAAACGGTTTCTCCTGAGTTGTCCGCAGTGAAAAAATACATAAAACCCTACGAGAAAATCGCACGGCATGTCCTCGTCACTTCGCAACTCCAGTTTGAACTCTTTAAATTAATCTAATTAATCCTATTAATCGGATATCATATTAATTTCGGACCCAACAGTGTTATACGGTAGTGAAGTATGTATGCACATACATATGTACGTTTGGCTTGATTCTATGCGTTTTCGGTTTCATCAAAATATTGTTCATGACTTGAATATTCTTGCTTGTGCCAACTTGGATTGTAGCTCGGCACTACAGGAATGCCGAGGTCGAAGGCGACATTGTCGATGAGAGTTGTCGTGGAGACTGCGATCGTTGCTTTGATGCCCACGACATGAGAGAGTCCTACATTATTCACAGTATGCTTCAATGTATTTTTTTTTCTCTTTAAATTATTTCATATTAAACGATGGCAGTATCGTGATTAATCTGAATTATCTTAAAGCAATATGTATGTACTTAACTGGTTAGACAAGTTTCTTCAAACGTTAAGATCTCATTTGTTTGTTGATATCTCTCTTTTTAATTATAAGGAAGTAACGAAAACCAAGCGCGCAATAGTCGAAGGTCTCGTAGATGAGTAAGTCGTAGTTGTTCTCCCGCAGTTCTTCGAGCAGTCCGGGATGGCGAAGAGTCGCCTCGCATTGTGGGCAGAACATGCCGTTCCAACGGCTGCGAATCTAGATAGGATTTGAATGTACATACATACATCCGTGTATATTTTACACATATTTACACTATAGCTTGTCTTTTCAGTGTCCCAACCATCTGTGCAGCTTTGAGATCGAATTCCGTCTTCCAATAATCGACGCGCGCGACGGCGCCCCTCGCGCGAGCCTCGCGCACTCGCTCGTCTTGAGGGAGGCGGATGATCCGCGTCGATTTGGTTGTTCCATCTACCACATCCGGCCAGATCTCAGGTATCAGCGAAGTCTGCAAGCCGAGTGAGGATACGTAAAGTTGCTTTGATAAAAAAAATATAAAAAAAGGTCTCACCACGTCATGGCCAGCCTCAACGAGGATATCCGCGATTCGACCCATGAAATTCGAGTGCGAATGACTAAATTTGGGGTTGAATTTTGAATCCGCACGACGAGGCGGCAAAGGAAAGGAGGAACAATGACTGCGTCATCCGTAGCATTCGAAATCTAAAGTTTAAATTTAATTTTTTTTTTAACTTTTAGTAACAAAATAATGCGATAGTTACACTCGGCAGAGAAAAGAGCCACTTCGCCAAGTACACTTTCCCTTGGTACTACTGAAAAAATTGTTCCCTTTTTGTTGCCTCTTTAGACGCGGCAGAAAGTGTGCAAAAATCGATGTTGTAGTCTCCATTCTAAGCATGAAAACTGTATCTCTCTCAAGATAAATGGCCTTGAAAGTAATTGTCAAAGACGGCTTCAATATTTAAAAAAAAATGTCGTTTGGAGACTACTTCGTTCACTGAACGTGTCACTGATACATATGTACATACGTACATACACACATACATTTATTGAACCGGCCTTGGATTTTCTCTCCATCGCGGTAAAGCTAGAAAAAATATGCATCTTCTATTCAGTTTCTTCAGAGAAAGAAGAAACAGAGAAAGGAAGAGAATGAGTGTCGATTTTGTCGCCCGTTTCCCTGTTATTCAGGACGAAAATCTGTCTTTAAGATGAAGAGCGATTACAGAAACGATGACTCAATAAAGCTTCGGTTCCGACACTGAGATGTGTTTTAAGTCCACAAAGCTAAATAAGAAACGGTTTTATTTACTTTTAAAAAAGCAACCACGGTCATTCAAAACGCGCCGTTCTTGACAAACATGGAAAAAGAAACTCTTAGAAACTCTTGATTTCATATTTTCTTTTAATATTAAGATGAAAAATGTTATTGGATGTTATGATTATCACATACACTTAATAATTTTAAATTTGCAGGAAGTTGAAGCAGTCGGCATCCAAGGTTGGCGCAGCCCCAAATATTGGCGCCGCCCCGAAGAATGACTCCGCCTCCAAGGATGCTCCCGTCCCAAACCATAAGGATTGCCACACCCCCAAGAATGGCCCCGCCAACAATGTTGGCTTCGCCCTTAACGAGCAATTGGGAGGATGCGAGGCAGAAGGAGACCCAATCCGTACTCTGAAATGCCTCGCCATGTCATGAAAAAGAAATACATGAGATAAGGTACAGATTTCACATAGCGATAACTATATCTAAATTCACATTTGAAGAAAACTCAACTATAAAAATTTAGAAGCACATTCTGGAAGATTTCATTCATACAACATTATAAATTTCGCTAATATACATATTTCAGCACCAATCGTTAGGAACTCGAAAGTGGGATATAGTTATGGCAAACCTTTCTGTTCGAACGTGACAAAAAGTAAACCTGCGGATTTGCATTGCGGAAAAGTGTAAAAATTCTTAATTGCAAGTGCAATTTGCCAGTATAAAAGGGACGGGCTTCCTTTGTTTCAATCACAGTCCCCGCTTTGCCAGCCTCTGCGCTCTCTTCTTCTGCTACGCTATCTCGCCATGTCTACTCTGACCATCGATCCAGCCGCGGCCGCTGTCCCCGCTGCTGGCGGAGCTTCCGTTCAATAGCTCGCCAACCCGGGTGCCGCTCGCCTTGTCTTCAAGGTTTATTTCCTCTCTCAAGAATATTAACTACACACACTTTTCACTAGAAGTAAGCAATGCTTACGATCACGGAAGACCAATTTAAGCAGCTAAAATTCCTGAATAGCTCGATTTCCTTACAGGTGAAGTCGTCGAACAATAACGAGTACCGCCTGAAGCCGGTGTTCGGCTTCGTTGATCCGGGTGCGGCTGCTCCCCTCGAGATCACCCGTCTCGCCGGCGCCCCCAAGCAGGACAAGATGGTCATCAAATACGCCGAGGCGCCCGCCGATGCTGCGGACGCCACCGCCGCTTTCAAGGTTCTTAGCGATAGGAGGAAAGAGAACAAGCGAAATTCATCCACGGATGGTTCATATCGGAAAGAGACTTTGTGCTCAGAACTTTGATCTGTTTAAAAGAATGCCTGATTTGCTCGAATCTTAGCATTAGTACTCTTTTGCAAGAGACTAACTGTAAAATGAGATGAGTTTCAATAATTATTTCTTGATTCCTTTTCTCGTGCAGGCGGCTGCAGTCGCTGGCAATCTGACTCTTCCAGTGACGGCTGAGTAGAAGAAAGAAGATTCACTCTCGCCTTCAGCCCTCTTCGGTCATACGTCTTCTTCGTCCTTCTTCCACGATAAATCCTCCGTTCTATGACTCTTCTACTTCTTCTGCACATTTCAATCGGCTGTTATAATTCAAGATGGATAAGAAATGGAAGGATGGCTTGGTATGTAGGATGATAATTGGATATAATTTCCATTTTAGCCTTAAATGATGACTTATTAGCTCTTCGGCAGGATGGAGGGGCCGAAATGACTTGATTTTCAACAAAGAGAAAACATGAGTTCTATTCATTCTCGAAAGCATATTTTGGACAGGAGCATAATTTAATTTAAAAAAAAAGACTAATGCCAGCTAATGAAAGCTTTCTTGCACTATATTTTAGACGAATCTCTCTTTCGTTCACATCTGGCTTCTTGTTCTCGACAATGAGGCGAGTTGCAAGAATGAGAGTCGGTTCGAGGCGAGCAAAAAAATTAAATTAAATTTTACATTTTGCAAATATATTTCAAACACTTTTGTTTTTGCTGTAAAAACAGATATTGCTGTGATAAAAGCTAAAGGTAAGTTGGCTCTTCTGGCAGGCGGAATATAAATCGCGAAAAGAGAAAATCGGATCGAGTGACAGGCACGTGTAATGAAAAGACAGAATTGCGTCCAGAAGAAGGATTGAAAGAGAAGAACATCTTGATATTGGAATCAGTAAAATTTCACAAGGTCTTCGATGAATTTATTAGCCTTTGAAAAATCATGAAAGATTTTTTTTTCAGTAATATGCATTTGTGGACTTTTTTAACCCTCAGTTTTTAGGGTGAAAGTATTCAAATTTATGCAAATTGCTACTATGCAAATTTACTCAACACTGCTCAATTGGAACGGGAAATTGGACTTGTGAAATCTCGACGTATCAGAGAGTCACAATACAAGGAGGACATGGAAGGCTCTGTTTCTCGGCCCTCAGGGGTCGTAGAGACCTAATCATTTTATTTTATCGACTCGGCTCGAAGGGGTCACGAACATCGAGCTATAGAGTGGAACTTAGGATCCAAGCGGCAAAAAGTTAGAAAACCCTATTGATGACTTTATAGTAAATGCCCAGGCCGAAATCCATCGCACTGACGCCATGCAATGAATTCATACGCAACTCACAATGAATATCAAAGCATACATGTAAATGGAAGCATTTTTTCACAAAAAAAAATTAGTTGAAGGGAAGGAGCTGCGCCAGCCGTCTAGGGTGAGGAAATGTTGCGAAAGTCAATGCGAAAATGACTGGTCATCAAATGGGGAGATCAGAGATACGAAAGAGAGAGAGAGAGAGAGAGAGAGAGAGAGAAAGAGAGAAAGAGAGAGAAAGAGAGAGAGAAAGTGATGGATAGATTTCCAGCTTGCTCTTTTCTAGCGCGATCTTACAATTAGTCATTCTTTATCTGCTCCGCCTAGTTGTTTCATTCTATTTTAATGTCGAGCATGCAATTTGAAATGCCAAATCGAGAGTCGGCGGAAGTGGGATGAGTATCTCCCACCTGATTATCTTCATTTTACTGATAGAACACAATGAATGAAGAGCGGAGTTTTTTATGATGTACATACGTAATGAGAAAAAAAACGTTTGTGCCTAACTTCAAGTTTTGTCCACAGCGTGCGGTTACCATAGGATATCAGTGTCTGATTGCGTCTCTTCTCTCTCGTTTATATTTATCTTTGTACTTTTGTTACAATAGAAGCAAGATAAACACTATAACTTACATACTTACTTCTGACAATGAGGCGACAGAAGGAGTGCTCGGCCTCCCCCCAACATGGTGGAGAATATCGAATCGACATTAGCTGAGTGGTTGTACCCGTCGAAGTCGTTGCGGGGTTGCAATGTAACCTCGTGTAGAGATCGCCTTAAGCTTACAAACATTTAATTTGTTGTTGTAATTATCTCTATGTAACTCGTGTCTGTTATCGCATACTCTTCTGGTAGCACAGTTTGATTCACGCAATACTTATAGTAATTATAATTGAAATCTCTCACATGTAGTTGGAGCAACGTGAAGAGCGCGGAGAAAGGATATAAAGATTTTGCTCCTTTTTTCGGCGAATATTTTGCAGCGGAACTATTTCAAATATGTAGATTCTGCCGTTCCCTTAGTATCTAGTTTATAGTCATTCTAGACTTCTCCTTCCTTTCCTTACATTTTCGCACGTTCTTTGCTTCATTGTCACCGCTTCGCAAACAAGAAGAGAGAGAGGGAGAGAAAGAAAGAGAGAAGAGAGAGAGAGAGAGAATAGGTTCCCCTGGCGAGGCCGAGTCCATTCTCTGCTACTCAGACTCTATATATTTTTTTTACTCTTTCTATTTTTTGTCTCTCCCTGCACTCTCTCTCTCTCCCTGCTCTGTCTCTCTCTCCCTGCTCTCTCTCTCTCTCTCTTTCTCTCTCTCTCTCTTTCTCTCTCTCTCTCTTTCTCTCTCTCTCTCTCTTTCTCTCTCTCTCTCTCTTTCTCTTCTTTCTTGTCTCTCTAACCTCACCATCACACTTGTCTTCTCTCCCAATTAGTCACCCTCTCAATCTCTTTGGCACTCATCATTGTTCCCATCAACATCTCTAGCAACATTTCTGTCAAACTCGTCTGCTCGCCGATGTTCCAAAAGTCACGTAGGAAGTCGTGTTTGACACGCCCACTTCCAACTTCCGACACGAACAACCTTGAAGGATATAAGTAGCGAAGGCGTAGTGAGAGGGGAAGCCAGAGTTGTGTCTGGTACCACTGCCATTTTTATACTTTTTATGCCCTACGTCGGTCTCATTTCGATCACGGTCCCCCCCCCCTCCCCTTTAGGTTTCCTGTATTACACCAACAATCGGTGCTTTATTACGCATTCGTTTATCTCTTCTCTAGTCTCAACGAAATATCTATGTTGTTTTAATTGTTTCTATATATTTTTTCTATCGCGTTATTCCTGCGTTATCTCTTTCCCACGAAATTCTACTAATATACATACGGTATCCTTACATTTTAAGCGTATGAGTAAATTTGATGAAAATAATTTGTATACGCTCTTCTTTCCATCTTTCGCTCTCTCTTTTTTTCTTTATCATCACAGAAATGGCTAGCACTTGTTGGATCCGTTAAGATTTATCTCCTAAATGCGAGATATACATACGGAGTCCTCCCCTCCTCTCACTCTAAATACGGAGTCCTCCCCTCCTCTCACTCTCCACCCTCGAACTGTCCCCATTATCTCCATCCAATCCGTTGGACTCGCCCACACTGCTCTCATTATCAGAGCGTGCGTTTTGTACACTTTTGCACAATTGACACTTCCTCTCCAAAGAACACAACTCGCACAGAGTTTTTCGAACAACGCGCATTTCATGAACGCCCCGTGCTGTTCCTCGGGGATTTGCATAAAACTAAATAAAAATTACTAAATTTATCTTTCTATTTAATTATCCATTTAAACCTTTCATCATTATCTTATAACACTTTGCTATTTTATGCTTTTTTTGAACTCTTGCAAGAATGCGAGAAATGTTTGTCGATGAAAGTGCTCGATTCACGGTTGTTTAATACAGTCATAGCCGTCCGAATAATGCAGTTGACTGTGCAGATGTCTCAGCTGTTTCTGGAGACTCGCAATGCAAGCGCCTTTCTTGTGCCTTCCGCTTCATTAGCGGAAGGCTGCGTCGCGTTCTCCGCCTCTTTCCCGCTAGCGATGCCCTCCCTCTTCGATTCCCCGCAGGCAGCGTGGACACCCCTCATTGCATGGGCGCTGCTCATTGCCATCTCCTCTCTTCTATCCAAGAACACTCTTCTGTCCACGCTCTCGCTTCGTCTGTCAATTAAGGTAACTTTCATTATGAATAAAAGCAGCAAAAATGTAAAGCAATGCACTTGTTCAGAATACAGTAACCAATAAATTCTTCTCAGGACCTGACGCAGTCCCGCCAGAGCCGCCTCGCCGTCCTCGACGTTTTCCGTGTCGTCGCCATATTCTGGGTCATGATGAATCACACGGGAAGCGAGGGCAGAATCGACATTCTCGAGAGACTCCCAAGTGCCGAGCCATTCAAGGTGAGCACTATTTTATGCTATTGTTCATCCTAGATCTTCACATTCTTTTTCTCTACCCTCTCTTTCTCTCTCTGTCTCTCTCTGTCTCTCTTCAGAAAGCCGTTCACGAGCATCCAATCTTCGGCGCGCTCCTTGGGAACTCTGCCCTCGGAGTGGAAGTCTTCCTGGTGCTCTCCGGCCTCCTCGCTGCCCGGTCGTGGCTCAAGCATCGCGATATGCCCTTTCTGGTCAGCGCCACTAGTCGTCTTTCTATTCAAAAATTATATTTACTATTTACAGAGCAAAAACGCATAGAGAAAGTATAATAAAAGGCGCGTGAATTGTGCATAGAAAAGGTGATGTACAGGAGCACTACTACAAGTTCATCTCTCGACGCTTCTTCCGTCTCACTCCTTCGGTGGCCGTGTTCGTGTACGTGGCAAGCGGGCCCGTCATCAAATCACTCCTTCCCAGGTTTCCACCCCCTGACAGCATTCAAATTACGCAGTGTATTTATTTTCTATATCTGATAAAAAGATATAAATGAAGTAAATTAATAAAAAATTAGGTTGTTGTAGATTCTACACGACGATGGTGTCGGCGTGCGGCTGGCGCGGCATTCTTTCTCATCTCAGCTTCCTCGGCAACTGGCAATCAACTCCAACATGTCTCGGCTATCTTTGGTGTGTGCTCTCAAATCTTATTCCCGGTTTCCCGGTCGAAGAATTATCGGAATGATCTCCCTTGCCAGGTACCTCGGACTCGACATGCAACTTCAGATGTTTGCACCATTCCTGCTGCATCTCTTGACGCGACGCGGTCGCGTCGCGGTTGCCGTGATCTCTGTCTGCATCGCTGTGTCCACTCTACTTCGTGCTGCCTACTGCACAAACTACAACATCTGCAACAAGAGTGACGTCGACATTCCGGTACTTCTGCTTTTCTAATTCGGTGCTCTCGTTATCGAAACGGCTCCGTGGCTTTCGTTCCCGGTCCTCATTCTCTGCTTTCTGCTTGCTTTCTACTGTGCAGCATTGAACGGGCTTAGTGATATGTGCGTGGAGTTTGCAGTTGAGAGACCACTCATCGCCATTCGTTTCTCCATCCTTTTCCATGTAACCAGATCATTTCCGATCTATCCTCCATTCAGTGTTTCTTTCATTCTTCTGCGAACTCGAATTGGCCTT
This sequence comes from Allodiplogaster sudhausi, assembly GCA_945643635.1. Taxonomy (NCBI): domain Eukaryota; kingdom Metazoa; phylum Nematoda; class Chromadorea; order Rhabditida; family Diplogasteridae; genus Allodiplogaster; species Allodiplogaster sudhausi. Next base: position 949,877 of record CALZFC010000045.1, on the reverse strand, counting down.
TCCGTCATTTCACTTTCGCTCTCACTCTCTATCTCTCTCTATGACTCTCTCTTCCCTTCTCACTTCTCGCTCTCTCTGTTTCTCTTACTTTCTCTCTTCTCTGTCTCCTATTCTCCACCACTGGTCTCGCTTTGTAGTTTCTCGCGCAATAGTTCAAATCAGGCCATTCAGAAGAGAAGATGTTTTCGAAGCAAAATAGAAATGCTGAAATGCACGTTTTGTTTGTTGCAGCAGATCACAAGACATTTCGATAAAATGCAAATATCTCTCTAGTGTAACAGTCACAAGTTGCCATCGACTCCACAAAAATTATTATTTTTTCTTATTCCAGTTCATCTTCTACCCCGACGTGGATGAGAGGACGATGGCGAGTGTCTATGCTGGACTGTGGGAGATGTATTCGAGACCGTTCACAAAGGTACATTTCAATTCTTCTCTCTCTTTCTCCGTCCAGTCTTTCTTTTCCTTTCTCCCCTCTGCTCTCTTATTCTTCATAATACATTCACTGCCCTCCTCCAGGCCGGTCCCTTCCTGCTCGGCCTGGTCTTTGGCTGGGCGACCCTCGAGATGGAGCAGAATGCCTTTCGATTGTCTCATCGCCAGACTTCTTTTCTTCTCTGCGGCGGCGCCACCCTCGCCATCTCTACCGTTTACGCTATTCTTCCAGAATATTGGTTGGTATTAATTAATTTACTTTTTATTATTTTTAGACTCATATGTCTTTATTATTTCTACACTATTGGATGGACACCTCTGTTTTCTTAATGCTTTTGCTACAATAACGCTACTGGTGAGTTACTTTAGTAATAATTATTCAGGTACCCAAACATGCCCTCGAACATCTACAATGTCACGTACACAGCTACATTCCGCTCCGTCTTCGCTACTGCTCTTCTCATGATGATGACTGCGCTCATCTTCAGACAGCAAATGTCAGTTTCTAATTCTCTCTCTCGGTCTTTATCTCTAATTTCTCTCTCTATCTGTCTCTCTCTCACTATCTCTCACTATCTCTCTCTCTCTCTCTTTCTCTCTCTCTCTCTCTCTTTCTCTCTCTCTCTCTTTCTCTATCCCTGCAGGCTCTACATGTCTCCAGTCTGGGCAGTCCTCGCACGCCTGACCTTCTCTGCCTACCTCCTTCATATGCCTGTGGTCTACATCTTCAACCATCTCGAATATCTCCAGAAGGCGGAAGGCGCCATAGCACTTCTCGTTGTTCTTCCTGGTGAGAATCTAGTTTCGTTTGTATTTATTACTAATAGAAATACAAAATATATCTACAAACATAAAACTTGTATTTATTTATTTCATAGTAGTATATTTTACTGATTAGTGTGTTAATTTAAATAACTATTTTAAATAACGTTCTAGGCGTCGCGGCGATCTCCTTTGGCCTGGCTGTCCCATTCTATCTCTTTGTGGAAGCTCCGATTGGTAGGCTGGTGACGAGTCTAGATGAAGCGAAAGCACCGACTCCTTCGACTGCTTCGACTCCGGCACCGGCTCCGTCCAGCGACGCCGAATCAGATCCAGTGAGTGATGAAGGCAGGCCAGCAGCTCGTCTTAGACAAGGACAGGCTCCGAGGCTGAATTCGAAGCCCTGTAAGACTATAAGATGCTGGCCCATCAGTCGTATTATTCAGATTCTGGTTACATAGCAGGGAATCTCATTCCCACCAAGCAACGCAAATCGTGCTTTAAATCATTGCTTTCAACTTTGCAAATGCAATTTACATACCTTTTTAACATCCTAATCCGATTAATGATAATTATTGCGGATATAACTTATATCATAAGAGTTTTTTTTAACCTTTGAGTTAAGTTTTAAAATAATTGCATGTTTTAATCGCAATTGAAACTTGGCGTTCTTTTTTTATATTGCGTAATAATGGCTTGGATCTCATGCAATTATGTGTATGTATTTATCTATGATTTACTACATATATGCTCCACGCTGATTTGACCTGTGGTCAAACGGGTGCGGAATTGATGAATTCATTATTTAAACGACTTTTTTTTCTCTTTCTCATTAATGGCAAGTCTTACATATCAGTTTGTTTATGTTTTTCGACGTCAAGACAAAAAAAAATATGTTTTACTCTTTCAACGGAAGAACGAAGTGTATTTAGGAATGAAAGGAGAAAAAAAAGGAATTTTCCAGCTCACTCAATCACAAAGCAGAGCATCATAGATCTGAGGAGGCTAACTGAATCAGTTTTGTGTCTTCTTCGTAACAGAATCTTATTACCGATTCCCACTTACTCTCATCCCATTGTAAATGGATTGATCGTCGCACGGAGAACTCTACAAAGGACAGAGCACAAGAAATACTGCAAGCGCCAAGCATGGCTGCAACCAAATTGGGTGAGAAGAGTCACGAGTAATGAAGAGTGGGAGGGAAAGAGGAAGAGAGAGAGAGAGAGAGAGGGAGAGAGAGAGAGAGAAGGACAAGAGAAAAAGAGAGAGAAAGTGACCGAGTGCGAGAGAGAAAGTGTAAATGGAAGGGAAATTGGCATAGAGAGAAAGACGGTGACATTTCGACGATGCCGACACTTTCTCAACGGACGCACTCCATTTAACTTACCATTAGTGATTGTCTCATCTATTCTCTTTCTCTTTCTCTCTCTCCATTCTTCTTCCCTCCACCACAAGCATATGTAGTACAAGGAGCAATTCCCATTTCAACGAACTCCTTTCTCTTTCTCGATCACACATTTCTCTCATAATATCATCATCCTCGCTCCTTTCAAACTCTCTCTCTCTCTCTCTATCTCTCTTTCTTTCTCTCTCACTTTCTCTATCTCTCTTTCTCTCTCTCTCTCTTTCTCTCTCTCTCTCTCTCTCTCTCTTACTCCAGATGATTTGTGGTTCCTGTATTCATAGTACACTGCGGGTTCCTTCTCGGCAAGTAAGGGCGCGAATCAGATCATCTTACATTTATCGTTTGCTTTTGATGTAAAAAAGATTGTTTATAGTGCATTACCCGAGATCACGCGCACTCTCTAAGGAATGTTATGAATGTGCAGGTGTCATCGCATCACTTTTACCATCATTACCATCATTCAAATTCCAAAATGCTTTTCACCAATTCAACAAAACCGACTGTAAATGAATGCTGACTAGGGGTTGAACGATAGAAAGAGTGAGAAAGAGAGAGAAAGAGAGTGAGAGAGAGAAAGAGAGAGAGAAAGAGAGAGAGAGAGAAGTAAGGCAGCAAAATTGCAGTGGAAAAGAGAAAGCAAGCGTGAGGGAGAGAAATAAAAAGATAAAAAAGGGAGATTAAAATAAAAATTATACATGTTGGCCTTTCAGTGCTCTCGGAACCCATTGCAATAAGTATTTACATGGTCATTGATTTGTTATGTACATACATACATACATGAGCTGATTTAAGTCCTTCTCGATTGTTCTCTTCTGTCTTTCTCTTTCTATATCTCTCCCTTTCTATCTCTCATTTTATTTCTCTATATTCCTCTTTCTCTACTCTTCTCTCCCTATCTCTCTGACCAACTCTCTTTCCCACTCTATTTCTTTTATTCATCTCACTCGGCATGGATTGTTTGAGAACTACTTCCCATTCTGAGTTTCACAAGGCAGGTACAATTGCATTCATTGCAAACAAACTGCTTATTTTATCGTCCTTTATATCCTTTATATGCCAAACTTTACCTTGCTTCTTATTATGAGAGCGAACGCGTTAAAATAATGATTAAAAATAATGTTCTACGCTAATAATTTGAATATCTTTTCTATCTTTAGCTTCGAGAAGAACAATGATTTTCGAACTACTTCTCACATATTCGCCATTCTGGCTATTGCTCACTTGATATTGCCTCACTTTATTTTGTTTCCAGCTTCTCACCTGACATTCCATAAATCAACCCACGGTCACATTTGTTTATTTTTAAGTTTCATTAAATTATTTATTATATTTATGCGCTAGTTCACATGAAAAAAATTCAAATAAAAAGTAGTGAGATAGCCAATTAAGCAGCCAAACCATGACAACTCTTCACGACCGCAACGTTATCCGCGCTATCCTCAACCCACTCGCGCCTACACAAGATATTGATGAGCTTCGAGAGACAGAGCCGGATGGTTAGCTTTCAGAATTTTTAATTTTTTCAAAACATTGGGCTGAGCCGGGGATTGAACCCGGGACCTCTCGCACCCTAAGCGAGAATCATACCACTAGACCACTCAGCCTTGGTATGGGTTTGGCCTGAGGCTTTGAAAAGGCAACCGCAGGAAAAGAACCGGTTTCCTTGTGATCTGTGATTTCTATGGCTCACCGTCAGCCCTTCATTCCAAATAGCAACCAAGTGAGAGCGAAAGGGATCATGATGACGAATGGAGTAGCGGAGAGTAACAGAGAGAGTGACGGAGAGAGAGAGAGAGTGAGAGAGAGAGAAAGGGAGAGAGAACATTCTCCCCATGCAGCGCCGGTGGAGCACGAGCACTACGAAGAGGCGCGTCGTCTGGAGTGCGAGGGCGTCTTGCTGGCAGAGAAGAAAGAGCACGAAGGGGCCATTCGATTCTTCACCCAAGCCATCAAGGCGCGTCTTTCTCTCGTTTTCATCTATTTTATCATAATTAATGACTACTTTTAAATGTAAACATCTGCATTATGTTCACCATCCAATAAGCTCTTTTTGCTGTTATTTCTTTATTTCTTAAACATAAATATCAGTATAATCTTACCATGTAATAAGCTCTACTTCCGGTTGATCTTTCAACAAAAGAAAAGTGAAGAGAAAAGAATCCTCTGCCCTTGCAGACCTGCCCGATAGCGCCGTCTCCATACAACAACAGAGCGCAAGCACTGCGCTTGGCTGAGCAGCCGGCCGGTTACATAATTTTTCTAATATATTAGAATATCGCAGAAAATCGACTCCACCATTAAAATCATTATTTGAGTAGTACATACAACATACATGTATATCTTTTTATTATGGTATAAACACTGCCGGAATTTACTTAACAAAAACACGATTCCAGCAGGCTCCTCCCATTTTCCAGAAAGCATTCGAGAACCGTCGAAATCCCTCCCAACTTGGATCCCTCGACCATCCATCAAAAGTGCCTAGAACCAACCGGATAATGATTTTTTTTAAGATTAAATATAATACGATACAAAAGGAAGCTCTGACGTAGAGTAATCTGTAATGCCTATTACCAGAGGCGCTGGCTGATCTCGCGAAGGCGATCGAGCTGAGTGGCGGAAAGGGCAGAACAGCGTGTCAAGCATTCACGCAGAGGGCCATGATTCATCGGCTGCAGGGAGACGACGACAAGGCAAGGGTAAGTCTCTCTTTCTTTCCTTTGGTCCTTCTTTCGCTCTGAAGATTCATTTCGTCTTCTTTTTTCTCTTCCTTCACTTTCATCTTTTCTCAAAGTTCTGCAAAAGTCCTCTCGATCAATTGGGTTTCAGTGCAAAAGAACAACAACAAGAGCAAACAACATTTTATATGAGAATTAGTTCGGGGGGAAAGGGAGGGGATGACAGAGAAAAGATGCTCGCGTTGTCATTTCTCCTACGACAAGGGTGGCAGCTGAATGTTTCGAGAAAACTTCACCGTTGAAGAGACAATTTTTTTAAAACTCTACCTTTCTGGTAAGTACTTCTGTTTTCATAGAATACTACCTACGCTTTTAGCTAAATATGCACTTTGTGAATTTGAACGAAATTAGCTATTTTAAATGCCTGAATCTCTTCGTGTTACGGTAAGTCTGCTTGCCAAATTTTCGCTCAAACTCACAAAGTGCACGCTTGCTTACGATTAGAAGGCTTCTTTGAAGGTCCACAACAGGTAAAATATGTAGCTTGACAACAAAAATTCTCCAGAGTTTTTAACATGCCCGTCCGAACCGGAATAGTCGCGTGCCCGGCCAGTTGCACAGTCTCTAGGTGCTTGCTGACCACGACGCGTGCACGAGCCGCGTTGCGTCGTGCGAGCACGAAGGAGACGCGCGCCTCACGCAGCATCGTCTCCAGCTCTGAGAGACGGCGCGCGTAAAAGACGGCCGCAGAGCTGTCCGCGTCCTTTGCCGAGATCAGCTTATTCTGCAGAGACAGAATTTGTCGGATATACCCTCTTGTGCTACTCGTGTCAACAACGAAAAAAATGATTGGAACATAACAAAATCTCCCCCTTCTCTGCCCTCATCTCTCTCTCTCTCGCTCTCTCTCTCTCTCTCTCTCTCTTGCCATCTCTCTCCTTTTTTCTCTGCCTGACCAGCAAGAGACGGCTGACAGAGAGAAGCCGCTTGACATCGACGGCGTGCGCCAAGGCCGTCCTCGCATTCCACGAGGCCAGCCGAGCAGAGCGAACGAGGCGGGCGAGCTGGAAGGAGAGGAAGGACGGCTTGAATCACTAGCAGATTAGGGCAGACGAAAGAACAGCGAAGCGGCTCTATTCTAGTGTAGGCGTCCCATGGGATTATAGGCGTCCCATGGAAAATAAAGGCTTCCCATAGAAAATCTAGGCGTCCCAACTATTTATAGGCGTCCGAAGGATTTACAGGCGTCCCATCAGAAATATAGGCGTCCCAAAAAGAAATAGGCGTCCTATAAATTTTAGGGCGTCCGAAAAATTTATAGGCGTCCGATAACTTGCAAGTGACAGAACCAACTTTTTTTAACGATCCTTCTTTATTATGCATATTCGTGATAGTGACAAAGGAAGTATGTACATAGGGGAAGCGGAACACATCAAGGAGTAAATGACTTGGCCATCTCTACGAGGAGGTGGTTAAGAATCTTCTCTTTTTTGAATTTCCTGCGCAGCATGTATTGATATAAATAGCTGGGGAGAAGATTGTCGCGCGTGCCGTACAGATGTTTTAGCGACCTCTTTAACGCTCCCCAAGTGGCTTCGATGGACTGTGTGTGGACGCTCCTATCTGTTGGATCCACAAAGTTCAGCTTGTGGTTGACGTAGTCGTGGTCGTATTGTGTCTGAAGCGCGGATATTCCTCCGTACGCGGCCCAGCCATCGCTCACGATTTTGGTGCTTGAGATCACACAGATTGGCTAAGGTACTACTTGTTAATTTTAACCACTCCGGACATGCTGCTCTATAAGAGCGAGAAGAGTGGCCGCGTCTCTTTTCGGCACGACAAAAATCGCCATATCGTCTGTGCCTCTCTCAATCATGCCGAACACCCAGACTTGGTCTCTTTGCAACGTTCGGCCTCTGTTGTATTTTGCCTAAATCCTTACACTTCTCTGCATTAATAATACATCACTATTATACCTTAAAAAAGAGAGATTCATCGATCTCTACTATCTTTCCCTTGCCACCGAGTTGCGGAGTCACCGAAGATCTCTCGTACCAGTCCTGGCAAATATCTCTGAAGAAATTATAGAAATCAACGATTGTAGCCTTCGCCATCCCGCCTCCTAGCTGCAATTAAATGAATACATGCATTTCTAATGTCTCTTCAGTTTCCATTGTTCATTACCTCATTTACAACCTCATCGTATGTAATGGTTGGCTTCTGTGCCCAAATTGTTGCCAATCGAAGAATTTTTCCAAGAGGAAGACGCGATTGAGCAAAGAATGAGTTAACCCTAAACATGAACTTCAATGCGAATCAAATGTTATGTAACTGAGTCCTCACCTGACGGAGCTTCCTTCGGTGCCGTTTGTACGTTTCCCTGCACGGCGGCATTTTGGGCAACGCCAGATGAAATGATCGTCTTTTTTCGCATTCCTTATCAGAGTCATTTGTTGCAAACAGTCGAAACACATAGCTTCGTTCCTCATCAGTCCGTAGGTTGCCAGAAACTTGAGTGTTTTCTCAGTGCCTTCGGCAGTATCGTCGTCTCCAATGTAGTTATTCAAAGTAGTCGTTGTAATTTCAGGCAGAAGAAGGAGATCATCAGGCACTCGTGGGGATTCATTCTCGAGAATGGATTTCCTAGATCGCGGCACACCAAGCTAAATATCATGGATAAATAATGAGAAAAATGAATAAATATCCCACCGCCACTGATTCATGATCGAGCAGTTCTTGTTGTTCACAAATTCCCAGAAAATATCCGCAAATTGTCCCTTCGGTGATATTATTGTGCAGGTAGTAGACAATCGCCTGAAGCCTATCAGCGACGAGCCGCTTGCAAACCTGGAACGATTGGCCACATATGCTGTGGCTTCTTCATCTAAGTACTAACTACAAAGACTGTTTCGTCGCAGAATACGTTGAGCTGATCTCTTCCTGCATCGACTCCCTGACTAGCTACAGTTTTGACAATTCTTATCAGCTCCTTGCACAGTATACAGTTGCAATGCTTCCGAATTCATTTAATTCAACTATCTTTAAAAAACCGACTTAATACTGTTCAGTTGCGAAGATGACAGAGAGAAGTTCGCCGTATCTGTGATTTCGGAGCGAAGTTGAACCCGGCCGGTCGTATCCTTGCAGTACCCGTCTTGGTCGTCGTTGTATGCGGTGTAGATGAAGTCACCTGGTTCTTGCCCGCAAAAATAGCAGCACTGCCCCCAGAACCTGACCCGAGGGATTTGGAGCTCAGCACTGGATTTAGTTTGTTTTTGTTCTTCTAACGGAAAGTAGATGAACTCACTAAACGTCGAGTGAGCCATCTCCAATGTCCGCCATGACGCATCTGCCGTTCCGAATCCGGTAGCTTTTCCATTCGTCCGCCGGCCCGCACAACTGGCAGCATTGGGACGGCTTGTAAACTCGTAAGCCGTCTTGCCAGTCGTGCTCCATTTCGTTGTACTTCCGTTCTGCGGGGGCGCAGGTGAACACGAGCCATACCACGAATAGAGACATCTGAATAAGACATCAAAAGTATAATTTTTAAAGTACTAACAAGTGAGCGTTGCCGCAGACTGCCAAAACGATGAAGCAGGCTTTCATTCTAAAGTATGCAAGGGGCTGACCACGCCCTTCTGCCTCCTCTCTTCTCTTCATGCCCACGGGGGTCATTCATCAATGTCACGAGAAGTGCATCCACTCATATTCTTTATACATTTAGACACTCATATATACGTATGGACACTCAAATATACATACAAACACTAAAATATACATATAGACACTCATGTACGAAAATTTTAATTTCCTCCTCAAAGTACCTTTTTTGGGACGCCTTAAATTCTATAGGACGCCTTAAATTCTATGGGACGCCTTTTCTTGCCATGGGACGAATATAATTCGGTCGGACGCCTATAATTTCATGGGACGCCTAATTTTTCCATGGGACGCCCATAATACGGCGGGACGCCTTTATTTTCCATGGGACGCCTATAATCCCATGGGACGCCTACACTAGAATAGAGCCCAGCGAAGCTATCTGCATTGTCTTTCTTCCTTGGAAGATATGGAATGGGTTTCATTGTAGATCGGAAACATTCAAAGGACTGTCCTGTTCATACGATCTGTCAATGGAATAGCGAACATTGGAAGCGACGATATCTGTTTCTCTCCCAACCTCCCCCCCCCCCCTCCCCATTATCTTCGATGAGTTCTTGACGAAGCTTACAGAAAAAAGTAATCACCATGAAGATCAAGACTGCTATCAAACTGACTTCCTCGCCGTGGTGCATCTTGGCCCTTCTCTACGGCCACTCGAGGCTGGCGCAGGAGACCAAAATGATAGAGGCTCATTTAGTTGGTCATTCAAATGGTCGTTTCTCGAAGGCTCGCACTTTAAAATATGCACTCAAACTTAAGAACGAGAACAGACTAAAAGCACTGTTCTATAAAAGAATTTTTTTGATTACGTGGCTAGATATGTATTTTATTTTCACAATCACCTAATTACCTTGATTTCGACAGCTATCTCTCCCTTTCCTCTCTCTCTCTCTCTCTCTCTCTCTCTCTCTCTCGTTCTCCATCCTTATCATTATCCCTCTCCTTTCCTCTTTCTCATTCTTTCTCCCTCTCCTCTCTCCTCTCTCTCTATATTCTCTCAGGCAGACTTCACAGCGGCGGCTGCCCTTGGCTCTCAGTATGCACGTATGCAGCTGGTCTCCATGAATCCGTACGCTGCCATGTGCAACCAGATGCTCTCACAGGTCACTATTAAAATTAATACTCCAATTATTTTATTTAAATCTTTTTTAAATTTTATTTTAAAATAATGAAAATATTTTTTGAACAGGTTAAAATTTATTTTTTATTATAGGTGATGGCTGAGCTCAAGGCTCCTTCGTCTTCGTCCAACAAGCCTGGGGATTGCAGTGGAAAGTGACTTTCCGGGAAGATAGATCGTGTTTTTCTTGCAATCACTTAAACAAGATAAAATTTTATTCAAAGACAGTTTATCTTTTTGTTGTTCTTTGTTGTACACCGTAGCTGTTTTTCGCTCTAAATTTTTTTCTGCGAATGAATAACTTTTTCTATTGTAAAGCTACATCAACAAATAAGAGACAAACGATAAAGACATCAAATTTCATGTACATAACTTTGCTGAAGAGGTCAAATACTGCTACTCTCAAACTTATAAAGCATGCATTATTAATGAAGACCACAATAGAAATTTTATATCAACAAATAAGAGGCAAAAGAATAGCAATAGAGGAGATAAAATAACGACATCAACTTTCGTGTACATACACAAATTTCGGTGCACTTCAGGCATGTCCATCGTTTAGAATGTTTTGAACACTGAATACAGTAAGTACTCCTTATTACGCACCGAATATGACTGGGCGAACGGGTGACATTTTTTCGTTCTACGTTGGTCGAGATTTCGTTTTATATTATTTAACAATCTTTCTCAGTCTTTGATAGATGCTAAACGCGGCGGCTCTTCTGCTGCGTGGCGGAAGCCTCACGAGCTCCACAGCTTTTACCCGCTCCATTAGCACTTCCCGTTGTCAGGATTACTTCTCACTTTTTTAATGTCCATTTATTCTTCGCCAAGTTTAAGGTTTTGGTGTAAGCTTAACTAAAGAAAAACAACTGTTGCCTGGTTGCAACATACATGCTAGCATTGCCTTTGATTTCTCTTTAAGCTTCTTTTTTTCTCTTCAGTGTACCGATTTCCTGTCGTGCCGTTTAAGCTGTCCGACATTGGCGAAGGCATCGCCGAGGTTCAGGTCAAGGAATGGTGAGTAGTAAGCATGATTTTGTTGTGCTGATAATGTCTTCTTCTTTTAATTTGGGGCCGAAATACATCGTTTCCCTCGTGCGCGGTAGTTGCTTTCTGCGAGAGCACGTGTTAGATCATTTGACGAGCTATTATTTGGTCGTATTTTATTTGCGGGTGAGACAGATGCAATTCTTGAAATTCATGATGTGGTGGGTGCGTCGATTTGATCACGAAATATCCTTTTTACAAGAAAATACGCTACTGTTATGAATTCCCCGAGAAGGGAAAAGATCTTCTATACTCTGATAAGCAAAGATGATTACAGGCACATCAAGGAGGGCGACCGCGTTGCCCAATTTGATCAGCTCTGCGATGTTCAGTCGGACAAGGCCGCCGTCACCATCTCCAGTCGCTACGACGGCGTCGTCAAGAAGCTGTACGCGATTTGGAACTTATCCTTGTTAATCATGTGCAACGCAGTCGCTAAACAATGAATATCGAAAGAAGAGCTTCCACATCACAGCACGCGTTATTCTTCCACACCTTCTTACGAACTGATTTATAGTTTTTTTTCTCTCGGTATGCTGTTATTTGTTTTTATTCGAAGTCACCAAAATCCTTCTTCATCAGCTATTCTCAATCCGCAATAAAATTGACAAAGATGCGCTAGTAGAAGAAGCAGTTTCCTTTTGCGCCTTGCCTCTTCACCTTAGCTTCTTTTTCATCTCACTTCACCTTAGCTTCTCGTTCTTCCCCACCTCATTTACGAGAATGTATTGATGCTGTTAATATTTTTTCTGACTACGCGTTGCATCATTTTGAACATGAGTAGCCTCTTCGCAACTTGATTGTCCCACCAAATTATCTTTCACTGAAAGCGCTCTCGCCTGCTGTTCCGAGTGTTTGAACTTGAGAACGTGGCAAGGACCACGTGGCTTGTGTCTCAGCTTCTCTCTGAAAATGCCTGCTTTTCCCTCTCCTTCACATCCGCAGTTGCTGTCTTGATTTCATTCTTTTCTCTCACTCACCCACTCTCTCTCGTGTGCTCTTCGATCTCTCTTACTTTCTCTTTCTTTCCACTACTCTCTCTCTCTCTATCATACAATTCCACGACACTTCTCCCACTCCTATCTCTCTTTCCGTATCTCTGACAAGTGCATCCATGCCGTGATCATTGATCATTGAGGCTGAAGTATTGATGTCACAAGAATATGTTTCTCTGTTGCAGTCACTACAAAGTGGACGACATCGCCCGGGTTGGCCAGCCTCTCCTCGACATTGAAATCGAAGCAGAAGAAGGAGCAGAGAAGACAGCCAAGGAGGAGCAAAAGAAAGGTCTGGAATCGAAGACATTTTAATAAAGACACGGAAACATTGAGCTATCATGAATATCTCGTCTGATTCATGGCCTCTTCCGCTTTTCCAACAGTAATTTTCAATTGCTTGCGTTAGTTTAAAATAAAATCCCTGGCTAATCATTACGCAAGCCTAGGCAACCTAATTCGAAAACAACGGGCTCATTTTTGCTATCTTTGCATTTTCAGTCGATTACTAACAATAAGTCTCATTTCATGTAAGAATGTTCCTTTGTTAAATCTGTTTCCTAGGCGTTCCATTTTCTGAGAACGAAAGAGCAGATTGCAATGCATTTAATTTCCCTTGAGACCCTGCAAGGGATGGATGAAGATGGCGACGAGATCTGTGAAGAGTAATTGCTGAGTAGGACAAGATTTTCAATTATGGTTTATTGGCTAGAGTTAGAGTATACTTTTGCTAAAAGATGTTGAGCTGCTAAGTTTTCTGATTTCGAATTACTTAATGACCTTTTAGAATGATCACATTTTATCTTAACACTTATCTTCAGATGCTTCCTCTCCCTCCGCTTGTCCCGCCGCGCCTGCTACAGTATCCGTTGATTCGTCCACTGTCGTCACTGGCAAGGCTCTCGCCACTCCCGCTGTCCGCAGAGTGGCCATCGAGAATAAGGTATTCTAGTTGAATTTGCTCTAAGCCATCGACAACAAGTCGTGGTGAAATTTAAGTATAATCTTAAAGAATTCCCAATCAGATAATGTTTCACAGGTTGACTTGAGTCGTGTTCCTGCCACCGGACGAGGAGGACGCGTCCTCAAGGAAGATGTTCTCAAGTTCATCGGACAGATTTCGGGTTCCCTAACTACTATCACATTCTTGAATATCTATCATTTTTTTTAAACGACTTTCATAATGTGAGCCTTATCTAGACGGAGCTGGCCGTGGTGGCTCTGTAAATATCCGCTCATCGCCTGCAACTACAACTGCTTCTTCCAAGACGGTCCGAAGAGTCTTTAACTTGTCGAGCTCAGAACCTCGAGCTGTTCTTATCTTATACACTTTGATGATACATCCTTTTCCCCTTTTAAATTAATCAATAATTCCAAATTTCCCTTCGCTTATACATCTACCGCTCTTTCTGCTTCCTCTGCGTCTCTTGGACTCTGTTACTCTATGCCTTTGCCCTTCTCTGCTTCTGTCCAACGCTCTCTCTCTCTCTCGCTCTCTCTCTCTCCCTTTCTCTCTCCTTTCCTCCCTTCCAGTTCGAGCCTCTCCGCGAGGATGTCGTTGTGCCGATTCGAGGATACATGCGTGCAATGGTGAAGTCGATGAGTGAAGCCCTCAAAATTCCTCACTTTGGATACGATGACGAGGTTTGTCATTGAAATGGCTGTTTTATTCTTTCTAGGGTGGAGGATTGCATATCTACGCTTACTTTATATTATTCCATCTTTCGCGAGGTGTAGATTTTCATAAATTAGTAAAAATTTCAATAAAAATATTATAATGGTGTTTTTGAAAGAGAATGAGTTGGTTTCAGCTACAGCTTGCATTGTATTCCCAAATTTAAGAAAAACCGGATCACTAAAACTGGCTATTCGTTCCACTTTATGTTTAGCGGTAATATTTACGCTGAATGTTGGCGATTGAATTGTTGAAAAAAAGCATTTCAGTTCGTAGTCAACGGTCTCGTGAAGGTTCGCTCAGAACTGAAATATCTGGCGAAGCAGAGGAATATCAAGCTGAGCTATATGCCTTTCATCATCAAGGTATATTCCTTCTTATTACAGAATATAAGTTATGTAAGGAAATGTTATTGTAAGCTGTTAATGTCCAGAACAGTATTTGCGATAACTTATTAAATGGGGCTCTTTATGTAATATAGATTTTAGATTATTTAATCGTATCGATTAACCGCACCATTTAAGGCTGCTTCGGTTGGACTGCTCGAACATCCTTCACTCAACGCAACCGTTGATTCTCAAGTCGAGAGTGTTACTCAGCGGGTTCCTTTTTTTATCTTTTTATTTTTTTTGTTGTATATATTTCTTATGCACAACATTTGTTGTTAAATTCGTCGTGATAATGAAATTTCTTGCTGTTGTTTTTTGTTACACATCGAGTTTTTTCCCATTTCGACTATTTTTTAAACATTTTAATTTAGGCCGCTCACAACATCTGCGTTGCCATTGACACTCCGAACGGTCTTGTCGTTCCCGTTATCAAGCACTGCGAACAAAGGACCATCTTTGAGGTGCGGTAATGAAGCTTGGATACGGTAGCTTTGAGCAAGTTGTAAGAGCCTGAGTTTCTGCCACGAATTATCTCATCGAAACTAGATACGATATGGTGGAGCAAATTTTAGTTTTGCTCACAAATGATCATCAATGATAGTCGTTTGAGCCGCGGGGAAACAGGCATTGATTTATAAGCATCGGGCTAGGGTTTTATTAAAGTTTTCTGGATCCAACGTGTCTCCTTGAACACGCCTTTACAGAGATCAGTACCCTGCATGAACCATAAGATGAAAAAATGAAATAGGGCAAGTAAATCTGTTATTTATTTATTTTTCGCTTTACTTTAATTCTAGAAGGCGCAAGTTTAGATAGCTGAAGAACTGGACCGCCTGACCGTGGCGGCGACTCGCCAGCAACTGGCGAGAGACGATCTCAGCGATGGAACATTCACGCTCTCCAATATTGGCGCGGTCAGTCATTTCTGTTTTTTTTATTCATCATTCAACAGGAAAAAAACAGGCGTAATTTTTCTACATTCTGTTGTGGGCAGCTTAATTTCAAGCACTTGTCATTTAAGAGAGCCAATCTGATAGGCTCGACCACGGGCGTGCAGGGAATAAAATTATTTTTTGATTTTAATTTTATTTGAAGGGTTACTGTAGCACCCTATGGGGATTCCAAAAACATTTTTTTCAAAAATTTATTTTCGTTTTTAAGCACAGTATACCTCAAAATGTCGAAATATTTTAAATGGCCATAACTTTTTGCAAACTTAACGAAATTGAATTTTGAAAAGTTTATTACGTTCAGCAATCCCAGGGGCATAAAAAAGTCATACAAAATTTTTTGAAAAAATTTCATTTAAGGGGTCATATTGACACCCAAATATATCGTGGGTGCAATTTGGGCCCGAAAACGTTTCGATGGCGCGGATACGACACCACCACGTGAAAGAGGAGCACTTATGACCCATAGTACACTGGTTGACCAACGGATTGGAGCACGTATTGGTAGCTTAATTTTCGCCTGAACATTCACATTTGCTCAAACTGGCGAGCAGGTAAATTGGCATAAATCGCTTCAAACTTAACAATGGGCAGAATTAGAGTGATCATTCGATTTGTCTTCTTAAAACTAAGAAAATAGTTCCAAAGAACGCATGACTTTTCTTTTAATTTCACTTTTTCAACACTTTTTTGGCAAAAACCTTTTTTCTGCGTCTTGAATTCGGCACCTTTTCGCCAGTTTCTGATATGTTTTGAGCGGAAGGCGCCATAGTTTTGCCGTCGTAAGAAAGAGCATTTGATTTTACATAGCTTACATAGGTTTACAACTGAATTTGACCACGTATTTGATGCGATTTCGCGGCCAGAAACTCCTCAACTCCGCAAATTATAAAAATTTTAAATCCCCGAATCGTTCCCGAGCGTGTTGTACTTGAGCTAGAAACAAGATGGGATTGCTTTCCAGTCGATTTTATACAGATATGGTATATTTGTACAACATTACAAAAAAATAATTGGTAAATTGTTTTTTCGTATCTCAAATAATTCCCCTATAACTACGGAAATGTACGTTTATGACTTATTTTAAACGGAATTTCTGCATTTATCTTCCACCACGTGAAAGAACCTGTTTTGGAACCTGTATAATTGCCCGTCACCTCAATATAGCCTCAATAATTTCGATAATATAGAAATAGAGACAGAAATCCGTTGACTTTTTTTTTCAAAAAAAAAATTATTCAAATTGTTCTGATGCCGCATATTATACGTTGCTAGAGAAGAAAGTCAAGTTTATTCTTTATAATAATACTTTTTACTCCATCCATTTTCAATATACAGCTCAGAATAACTGGATGACTTGGAAGGTGAAGGTATATATATATTGAAAATGGATGGAGTAAAAAGTATTATTATAAAGAATAAACTTGACTTTCTTCTCTAGCAACGTATAATATGCGGCATCAGAACAATTTGAATAATTTTTTTTTTGAAAAAAAAAAGTCAACGGATTTCTGTCTCTAATTCTATATTATCGAAATTATTGAGGCTATATTGAGGTGACGGGCAATTATACAGGTTCCAAAACAGGTTCTTTCACGTGGTGGAAGATAAATGCAGAAATTCCGTTTAAAATAAGTCATAAACGTACATTTCCGTAGTTATAGGGGAATTATTTGAGATACGAAAAAACAATTTACCAATTATTTTTTTGTAATGTTGTACAAATATACCATATCTGTATAAAATCGACTGGAAAGCAATCCCATCTTGTTTCTAGCTCAAGTACAACACGCTCGGGAACGATTCGGGGATTTAAAATTTTTATAATTTGCGGAGTTGAGGAGTTTCTGGCCGCGAAATCGCATCAAATACGTGGTCAAATTCAGTTGTAAACCTATGTAAGCTATGTAAAATTAAATGCTCTTTCTTACGACGGCAAAACTATGGCGCCTTCCGCTCAAAACATATCAGAAACTGGCGAAAAGGTGCCGAATTCAAGACGCAGAAAAAAGGTTTTTGCCAAAAAAGTGTTGAAAAAGTGAAATTAAAAGAAAAGTCATGCGTTCTTTGGAACTATTTTCTTAGTTTTAAGAAGACAAATCGAATGATCACTCTAATTCTGCCCATTGTTAAGTTTGAAGCGATTTATGCCAATTTACCTGCTCGCCAGTTTGAGCAAATGTGAATGTTCAGGCGAAAATTAAGCTACCAATACGTGCTCCAATCCGTTGGTCAACCAGTGTACTATGGGTTATAAGTGCTCCTCTTTCACGTGGTGGTGTCGTATCCGCGCCATCGAAACGTTTTCGGGCCCAAATTGCACCCACGATATATTTGGGTGTCAATATGACCACTTAAATGAAATTTTTTCAAAAAATTTTGTATGACTTTTTTATGCCCCTGGGATTGCTGAACGTAATAAACTTTTCAAAATTCAATTTCGTTAAGTTTGCAAAAAGTTATGGCCATTTAAAATATTTCGACATTTTGAGGTATACTGTGCTTAAAAACGAAAATAAATTTTTGAAAAAAATGTTTTTGGAATCCCCATAGGGTGCTACAGTAACTATTCAAATAAAATTAAAATCAAAAAATAATTTTATTCCCTGCACTACCTTAATAGGCCCGTGGTCGAATCTCTCAGACAGGCTCTCTTAAGCTCTTAACAGTAAGAACAATTACTCTGATAATTTGTTTGTTTTTAACTGTTTAATGATTGGAATTATAATTTGAGTCCTGTTCAGATCGGCGGGACCTACGCGTCCCCTGTCATCCTTCCGCCCCAAGTGGCCATCGGAGCCATTGGACGACTGCAGAAGCTGCCAAGATACGATGACGACGGAAATGTTAGTATTATCATATTAGTAATCAGAAAGAGAGATAGAGAAAGAGAGAAGTGAATGAAATGGTTTCTATTGGATGGATGGGAGTGAAATGGAAAGAAAGAGAAAAAAATTGGTTCAATTGATTGGTATATTACAATTGCTCATTTAATTTATGGTTTGGATCATTTACTCATACTGTTTGATTACTCGGGGAAACAGTTATGTCAGTGTTATATACTTTCCACATCCTGGGAACCGCCTGTGAAAACCCAGGATGTGGAAATTTGCTTACTTGTGCGCTTAGACCCATTTTGTACTTTGTGCCCTCTTACAATTAGACCCATTTTGTAAATAATGAGAATTCAGGTGCGACCAACGTACGTGATGAACTTCTCGTGGGCTGCCGACCATCGCGTCGTGGACGGGGCAACAATGGCCCGCTTCTCCAATCGCATGAAGGAGTACCTGGAGAACCCGGCAACTCTGCTGGCAATGCTCAAGTAGATTATCAGCTTTCTCGGCGGCAAATTTGAATCGTAATATAATGCCAACCCCATTTGTTGCCTCTAGAACACATAAGCTAACAAAATATTTCATATCCGACAGAATATAGACTATATAAGAAATGTATTCCACGTTCAGTCAAACGGATTCAGAGATTGGTTATGAGATTTCTATATTTTATTTTTTGGTTGTTATTTACCGTCGATAGTAGATCGATTCTTCATTCTTTGAGCAGGTTTCTTCAGGAATATCTGACCAGGTGCTCTCGAGCTTGCCTTTTTTCTTTTCTAATGGTTTTGTTATTACTAGGGAGATTGAAATATACATATACTTAAAGAATGGTGTTATTGTT
Organism: Allodiplogaster sudhausi; assembly: GCA_945643635.1. NCBI lineage: Eukaryota > Metazoa > Nematoda > Chromadorea > Rhabditida > Diplogasteridae > Allodiplogaster > Allodiplogaster sudhausi. Next base: position 931,074 of record CALZFC010000045.1, on the reverse strand, counting down.
TACTCGCTAGCTCTATAATTATATGCATCGATTCTTCTAATTAAAGGGTGCCATTGACAATTCGAATCGGGATTTTCCATATTTGCCATTTCGAATTCTGGTTTCGTGTTTTCTCTTCCCGGTATGATAAACATCGTTACTTTTGACGCTGATAATACACCCTACTATCATAAATATTCGCATATATTCTTAAAGGATATAGAGCTGGTGCCTGTACAAGAAATGTCCATATTTTATGTAATAGGCGGATGAGAGAGCAGGACACAGTAATTTGTTGTGTGTCGTAGCATCCTGGTTTTGGGCCGCCATCGAGGCCTACCCCACTCCGAATTTTTCAAACTAACAATAAGAATCTTTAGCCCAGCACCTCATATTCAGATCTTTCTCTCTTGCGACAAAGTTTATCGAAGATAGGCATTTTTAATATATTTAAAAATCGAAGCAATTCTCCCTCTTCTACACTTCGACGGCTGCGATTCGAGCATGAAGGCGTTACTCTTGTGGGTCGATCTCTGCAGTGCATGAATGATATTCATAGACAGAGAGGTAGAGGAGATCAAAGAATTCCAGGTTGAATAGCTACTAGAATGTTGGCAGGAAAATGAATAGATTAATTGAATAAGCAGAGAAAGGCAAAGTAGTGATTTGAAATTGAAAGGAGTGGACAGCGAGAGAGCGAGGGAGAAAGGTAGACAGAGCGAGAGAAAGGGAGAGAATGTTGCGAGAGGGGAGGGGTGGTTAATGCTTCTGCTCTGAAAACTCGTATCACCTCTATCTTACGATCACTTAACACTTTCGTCTTTCTCTCTCTCTCTCTCTCTCTCTCTCTCTCTCTCTCTCTCTCTCTTCTTTTCTCACTCTCTCTCTCTTCTCTCTCTCTCTCTCTCTCTCTCTCTCTTCCTTTCTCTCTCTCTCTCTCTCTCTCTCTCTCTCTCTCTCTTTCTCTCTCTCTCTCTCTTCCTTTCTCACTCTCTCTCTCTTTCTCTCTCTCTCTCTCTCTCTCTCTCTCTCTCTCTCTTCCTTTCTCTCTCTCTCTCTCTCTCTCTCTCTCTTCCTTTCTCACTCTCTCTCTTTCTCTCTCTCTCTCTCTCTCTTTCTCTCTCTCTCTCTCCTTTCTCACTCTCACTCTTTCTCACTCCGACAACCTCGTGGCCTTGACTTCGGTGGCCACCGCTGTTCTCGTCATCAGCTCCCTCGGCGGCCTCGGTTCCATTCTCAAATCAACTCATTCTACGATGAGAAGGTCGATGAACTCAGCTTCTTCAAGGCATATGTTTCTGTTTTAATTATTAAATAATTTATTTGTCAAATTATTCTCTTAATTTTAACATGCCATATTGTACTTTTACATGCTTCTCATGTGAAAGGAAGAAGATCTTCAAATCCGGGATCCTTGCAATGCACTGAGTCACATGTGATATTGCTGATAAAGTCACAATACGCCGCCAGCCTCGTGTAATATCCTGCAGGTGATTTATTTAATTTCTTTCCAATAATTACATAATTTACTGAAAATATCTCAATATTTTGCGATAGCAATAATTAGGTAATTTGTTTACAATGTATTTTGTATGTATGCATGACCATTCATGAACAAATTTCGTGTTTTTGACAAATAAAAGGAAAATAAAATAATCTAAGGCTAGTTCGCCACCATTGTGAATGCCGCATCCTTCGCCCCACGACGTTATTCCGTACTGGAACCAGCGGCCATTCGGCGACTGCACGACGAGAGGGCCGCCAGAGTCACTCTGAGTGGGTAATCTTTAGAGCTGCCGTATTTAGTCTGTTCGAGTTGGGAGAACAAACAAAACCGAAGTATCTTAGAGTTTTTTTTAGTTTTAAAGTTGTTATCAGTTCTGAAAGACGACCCAATCCATACAATGCACGTATCGACGCCGTTGCCGCCCGTGCAAATCATGCACTCCTCACGGAATAAAGCCGAAACGTCCGTAAGAGCGCATATCTCGGCGCTTCGCAGAAGTGCGACTCCCTGATTCAGCTGCATCGCAAGGCGGCCCTGCTCCGCTTAAAGGAAGAGAAATACGCGTAAAATGTAAATTTGATAACTTAATTAGTTAAAATATGTACATACATCGCCGTCCCCATCCCGTGATGATGGCGCGTGTGTGGTTGAGGCCGACGAATTGTAGATCGGTCGTGGGCAGACAAACGGGCTGGACGTGGTCGTTCATCTCGACGGGAGCTTCCAGCTGTGATTTAAAAAGTTTAACTCTTTTTATTTATTTTGATTAGGCCTAACAATAAGCAAATTCCATTTAAATGAAGATACATATAAAACATTTTTGCATTAGTACTGTCATTTCCGAGACTCATAAGCACTGTTTGAGCATAATAAACATGAAACTCATCGCATATGTATCTATGTACATAAATATATGCATAACCTATTTGGTTCCTCACATACATTTAATATAGTTTCCTTTTTTAAATCTAAAGCCATGAATACCTCAAGAAGCGCGATGTCATTGCACTTTGTCTCGTTAGTGTAGTCCGGATGAGTGAAGATGTCAACGACAGCACGCCGCTGCCAGCCCGGCTCAGTGGTGTTCCTGTTCAAAAGGGCCAAGTCAAGCAAAACCATGTTAGATGAAATCTCGGTACTCAACTAAACTTAGCTGTCAAAAGAGAAAAGTAGCATAATTGTCCCTTTCAGCTCACCTCAAAAGGGAGTGGCGTCCAAGCAGGAGCAGAATAGGCACGGAGTCGTTCGTGCCAAGAACGCAGTGAGCAGCAGTCACTGCCCAGAGAGGAGCGACCAGCGACGCGGCGCAGAGGCCTTCTTCAGAGTAGTACTTTCATTTAGTACTAGAAAATATCGAATAAAGCACAATTCTAATCATCTAATTCATATGTCTCCTTTACAACATTTGGAACAGTTTAAAAGTCCTAATGCTGCTCTTCCTGCAGCAATATAATAGTAAGAAAATGTTATGGTAAAAACTTAATCAACTAACGGTAAGCAATAAAAATAAGGTAATTGACTGGTTGTTTTAAGTGCGGCATGCCATGGCCAAGAATGGGGTTGGACCTCTTCTCCGCCTACGATTCTTCTCACTCGCCGTGTTTCGTTGCCTTGATCTCTTCTTTTTTTACATTAAAAATATAAATGTCATTTCAACTATAGAAGAAGATTCATTACACTTGCTACTTTAAAAAATAATTTTATTTAAATAAAGATAACCGGACAAAGTCACTGTGTAGCTTTTCCCTTTGAAAACCGGCGGGATGGATGGTCTACCGCATCTAAATATGTAGTATTCCTAGGCAAATTGAATAAAAAGCATATCAAAAAAAAAGAACTAAATAAATGAAAAAAAAATTTTTTTTTTGTGTAAATGAAAAAGATTTGTGTACAATTTGCAACTAAATGAAATAACTCCACATGGCAAAACTGCCTTATAAAAAAACTCACTCAACAGTAGTTCCTGACGTTGCGGTTAACGAAAAGAAAAGTAATAGAAGACAGGATGACTGTCTTTTAGTGCAGTCCATTAATCCCACTGATGATATGTATGTATATCTGCTTCAAAAGTGTTACTAATTCAAGCGTACCGAACTCCTCTGCGATATTGCAGTAAAAAATAAAATCTAATTTTCTAATTAACTGCATGGGCTAAAGAATGGTAACGTTTCTATACACACTGATGAAAGTGTTCACAAAAGCCATGCAGAGATAAACAAACCCCTTAAAAAAGTTGAAATGTATATACAGTGAACGAGCACATTGAAATTTTAGCTACAATTCTGTCGACTGATTGTCGTCAATGAGAAAGATGATTAAGAGAGAGGGAGAGAGAGAGAGAGAAAATGCAGAGAACTCGCCCCACTGAAAACTACATCCGGCTTGTCCGAAGATACAAAAATATGTATGTAGCAGCGAAAATATCCCGTCACATTTGTTCTGGTCATCTTTTGAGATGCGGAATGGGTCTTTTCAACAGAAGAAAATCGTCTTTATCTCAACCCATTCATTCATATTTAATTTATTCTTTCTTTTCAGCTATTTATTGAAATTTACAGTAGTTTATAAACATCAAAGATCATGCAAAATATATACATATGTATGTATGTATGTATGTATGTATCGACTGATTTAATGGAGCCAAAACTAAATCTTTAATTCGCGCCTTTTTGCTTGACACAACGAGATGCGACTGCAGTGGTCAGGAACATGCAACTAGATTACGGTAGTGCTCGTTTTGGTGGTGGTTGTTGACAAAGGTTGAAGATCTTGTCTTCTACACCAGAAGAACGCACCCTGTAATTATCCGTACCTATTAGCAGACATATCAGGTATTTTCTTTTAGATTACCAATTGTCAGCATAATCCGCACCTGTCGAACTCGTTGGCTGACGCACACGAGAAGGAGAGCTCGGGAGAAGCCGCGGAGTTCGTTCACGAGCACCGCCGTTGCGTATCGATTAGCTCGGCTGAAGGAGGAGTACGGGAGAAGAAACTTGAGAATCTGAAATAACGTCGTTATCTCTGTTAGCTTAATATAACTTCTCGCCTGGTCGATTGAGTAAATAACATCGACGACTAATTGCCCGATTCCGAGGTAGAAGAGACGACGTTCTGCTTTTTCTTTACTTCCTGCCGCGACTCGTCTCCCTCTGCTGAGCTCGCTTAGCGCGCAAACTGTCCACAAATTCAGTGTCACCGTAACCAACATACACAGGGCCACCAGCAAACCGAGGCATCCACTTACTATTACCTAAAACATATAACTGGGAGAAATAATTAGCAGCAATAAATTTGCTGAATTCATTGCCATGTAATTTCCACGAACAAATGGAAAGGGAGTTTGCACGTTGGCCAGGTAAGTTGTAATTCCAGTGGTCTCCGTAGATTCGTAATATGTGAAACGCATGAGGAGTGATGGCCACGATGTTGCCATTGGCAGCAGACATGAAGCGACAATCGAAAGTATCGCTGCTTGGTGATGCATCTGCAAAATCAATCGAATCAGTAATATAATGTTTGTAATTGGTTTTGTTTCTATTCACTTTTATTTGCGTCGGATATGCAACTGTGACGAAGCGGTTAATCGCAATAGCCATGCTTAAGCAGCTCTGTATTCCGCTAATATAGTAAGTAAACCTGTAAAAACATTACAGAAATAAAGAAAATCTAGTACAATTTTCCTGAATTAAGCTTGGCTAAATATTCATCTTAATTAAGCTAACCGGAAGCAAATTTCAAACGGAGGAATGAACTTGAGCACCACGCTATTTACAAGAAAAGTAATCGGAATTCGGTAGGCAATCAAGCTGACGGCGAGTTCGATGATGTCCAAGAATTCATTTATGTGTATATTTATCCAGTTTAAACAAGAAGTGTGAGTGTCCAACCACAATTCCGCCAAAGACGAAAATCTTGTAGAAGGGACTGCCGAAGTCGCTCTTCCAGCTTCGGCAGATTGTCAGGAACTCGTTAGTTAGATCTTTTCCCTCCATGCAGCGGTCCTGTCACATTTGTTCTGGTCATCTCGAAAGATGCGAAATGAGTCTTGTCAACAGAAGTTTCATTCGTCCCATTCACTCATATTTAATTTATTCATACTTTTTTATGATTATTAAAATTCATAATAGCTTATAAACATCAATGGTTGGACAAGCAAATATGTCGACTCAATTAAGGGAGCCACTTGAATTCGCGCCGACACAAATGTGAGAGAGACGTTGATTTCAAGTGACTCGGCTACAATGCTCAGGAAGTTTCATAGACTACGGTTGAGTTTAGTGCTCATTTGAGGCATTGACAAGTTCCATCAGTTGGTGGTGATTGCTGATACAGTTTGAATATCTTGTCGTTTACACCAGAAGAACGCTCCCTGGAATAGTTCGTACCTATTTGTGGATACATGTATTTTTTTGTTGTAACCCGCACCTGTCGAACTCGTTGGCTGACGCAGGCGAGAAGGAAAGCGGGTGAGAAGCCGCGGAGTTCGTTCACGAGCACCGCCGTAGCGTATCGATCGGCTCGGCTGAAGGAGGAGTACGGGAGAAGAAACTTGAGAATCTGAAATAACGTCGTTGGCTCGTTTAGTTTAATATAACTTCTCGCCTGATCGACTGAGTAAATAACATCGACGACTAATTGCCCGATTCCGAGGTAGAAGAGACGACGTTCTGCTTTTTCTTTGCTTCCTGCCGCGACTCGTCTCCCTCTGCTGAGTTCGCTTAGCGCGCAAACTGTCCACACATTTAGTGTCACCGTAACCAACATGCAGACGGCCACCAGCAAACCGAGACATCCACTAACTATTCCCTAAAAAAACTTAAAACTGAGAAAACTTTTGTTCGAAATCCACGAACAAATGGAAAGGGAGTTTGCACGTTGGCCAGGTAAGTTGTAATTCCAGTGGTCTCCGTAGATTCGTAATATGTGAAACGCATGAGGAGTGATGGCCACGATGTTGCCATTGGCAGCAGACATGAAGCGACAATCGAAAATATAGCTGCTTGGTGGTGCATCTGTGAAATCAATCGAATCAATAATCTAATGTTTGTAATTGACAATAGTTTTGTTTCCATCCACATTTGTTTGCATCGGATGTGCAACTGTGATGTAACGGTTAATCGCAATGGCCATGCTTAAGCAGCTCTGCATTCCGCTTATGTAGTACGTAAGCCTGCATAGCAAATTTGCATAAAAATAATATTTAATTAATTATAATTTGACCAGATTTTGTTCAAATATTCATCTTAATTAAGCTAACCGGAAGCAAATTTCAAACGGAGGAATGAACTTGAGCACCACGCTATTTACAAGAGATGTAATCGGAATTCGGTAGGCAATGAAGCTGACGGCGAGTTCGATGATGTCCAAGAATTCATTTATGTGTATATTTATCCAGTTTAAACAAGAAGTGTGAGTGTCCAACCACAATTCCGCCAAAGACGAAAATCTTGTAGAAGGGACTGCCGAAGTCGCTCTTCCAGCTTCGGCAGATTGTCAGGAACTCGGCGGCGTAGAGAAGAAGCAACGGCGGCAGATAAACGCAGGCACAGAGGAACCAGATGTCGTAGAGGTGCATTCCAGAAGCTTTAGTCCTTTATAGAGACAGGAGGACTTATTAAGTATTTCATAGGAAATTGTAGCCTATACTCATATTCCAACTCCCTCTCAATCTCTGCCCCGTTTTGTGGGAATGCGTAAGGAACGACGATGAAGTATGTATATCTGAAAAGCGGAAAAAATATGCGGAAAAGGATGCAATGCAAATATCTCATAGCGAAACACTGAATTGAATAAGCAATTAAATAAAAATGTATTAATGTCTATTGGGTGTGGCCGGAGAACAAAACACCTCAAAGATATCTTCCGTCAACGATCAAGGATAGCTGCTGTTTGTTCTCTTAATGTTGGAAATAGCACTTTTAAATGTAGTTTAGACATTAAATGCGTCAATTTACATAGAGAAGTTGTCTTCTACTATTGAAAATAAAAAGAGGATAAAAGGAGTGTAATGGGAATGGCCGATGACATAATAATTACAATAAGAAATCATACAAGATCAATTGGTCAACTTTCATAGAAACATCGACACATTTTAGTTAATTTACATATTTATTGTTATCGACTTTTAATGCAATATTAATTAGAAACTATATTTACATATCTCAAATAATAGAAGAAAAAAAATTCCTTTTTTTGTCATCTTCATATAATTCTCTATTCTTCTTGAATATCTGCGTGGCATTTCCTGACTTTATTCGGCTTGAACAAGACACATCTCTATTAAGTTTACCGGAAGTAAATTTCAAACGGAGGAATGTACTTGAGCACCAAGCTGTTTTCAAGAGAAGTTATTGGAATGCGGTTGGCAAAGAAGCTGACGGCGAGTTCGATAATGTATTTGTGCATACCACTATTTTATATTAGATTTTTTGAAATCAGGAATGTAGAGCGTGTGACCACAATACGGCCAAAGATGAAAGGCTTGTTGAATGAGTTTCGAGACTCGCTCTTTCAATTTTGGAAGATAGTCAGGGACTCATCGGCTTACAATTAGAGAAGAAGCAACGACGTTAGATACAGACAGGCAAGGAAGGACGAACCAGCCTCGGAAGTAAAGTGCCTCTTTTTGACATCGGGCTAACTGTGAGGGAACGGACATAGACAAAAAGAGTAGCTGCAGATGAGAGAGATACAGAGAGATTAACCTCATATATTAGTAACATCAGATTTATCCCCAAAAAGACACTTAGGCAGCAGATGTCGTAGCTGTGCATTCAGTGAGAAGTATAAGTGAAAGATGGATAACAAGTTAATACTGAAGTTTTATCTGGAACTGATCCACTTTTCAAGTGCAAGCCACTCAGCAAGTCGATTCCAACGATAAAAATCGCATATTACTAATTGCAGCGACAAATTACATGTTGCGATTTTAGCTGAGGTTAGACCTTAACTGAATAATTGAGACCATCAATTGCTCTATTTGTAACATAGTCGTTTTTCCACTTTGATAACCAACGATCGAAAAGGACTTACGATGAAATGTGCAAATCCTAAATCTACGGCCTTAAACGATACGTTTAACATATTCACCTGTGTAGGTATTAACTTGCATAGTAAATGGCAGTGGGTTGACAGCCAGAAAACAAATCATGATAAATTTATTATTCGTGGGTGACTTGGAGGAAGTGCAAGACAGTGATTTATGTATCTCTTAGTTATTTCAAAAGGTTTAATATTCATTGTGATATGCATGTAACTGATGTGTCACTTCTTTTCTTATGGCCTGATCTTCCTGATTCTAATTTTACGACCAAGCAGTCATGTCTTGAGATTTTAAAAGGTGGCAATTCCTCCTAGTATCTGAGTTCTTTTTCATTTCATTCAAATAAAGAGGAGAATCGGAAGGCATATATATTTATCCTTTTAAAAATCATGTTTTGCAAGTATAATCAATCATATCGTGCACGGTAGTATTTTATTTCAAATACATAAATTATTGTTGACCCCCGTTACTTGCTCGAATTGTAATTAATTTTTTATTAATTGTCTTGCAATCATTCGGATGCAACGCTGATAGACTGGAAAGTTAGAGTTAAATAATATATACTGTTTTAAGGAGGATAGAAGCACGCGAGAAACGAATCGTTAGGTGTCTTGAAAGTCATGTTTAATGGAATTGAAAAATTCTAATACGTAATCGTAGTGTCATGGATCAATTTTCTGTCTAAACGCGTACACATCAAGTATGATGACTGGAGGAACTGACAGATATTCAGTATTTTATAGGAAATCTACTTTTATGCTCCCATGCCAATTCCCTCTCAATCACTGCTCCGCCCCGTTTCGAAGATAACGAGCATATCTGACAACGAGCATATCTGAAAAGAGGAAAAAGTGCGCCGGAAACAAGCAAAAAGGTTGCAATGCATACATATATCTTATCGTGAAACGCTATAATGAATCGGCTCAAGAAATACATAAATACTTATCAATGTCCAAGGTGCAATTGCTGTCCCTAAACTCCTCAAGGACATTTTCTATCAACGATCAAGGATAAATGCCATTTGCCTTTTTAATGCCGGAAAGAACACTTCGAAATGTAGTGACTAATGGAATGCACTAGAAATGTTTAATCATCATCTTCTCAGGCACAAAGACATCTCGAAAAATTCTTAGATGTATGAACATTTATAATGTCACGTAACAAAAACGTTGATGGCTCGTTAAATTTTTTTTTCCGCAAATTTGTTTCTCGACAGTCCGGTCTGCCTCAGCGGAGGCCATGGACGGCATGATCGGCCCTCTTTCAATATGCGTAATGTCAAAGTGAACTCGTCATTAACTTGCCATTTTTCATTAGGAATATTTTAGAGATACCACGAGCTGCTCATGGCATCTTTGGATCGCTTTGTGAAATATTCACAAATTTATAAGCGAAATTGAGGCCCCATGTATATGCCCCATTCCGTATGTATGCAAAACGAACTAAGATGAAGAAGGTATATCTGAAAAGGAAAAAAAATGAGTGCCGGAAACAAGCGAAAAATTTGTAATTAAAATATCTCATCGTGTTAACTTGGCCCTTCCGGAACTTTCTGGAATGTTCCATGGACCGGGCCGGGCGTTGGTCCCTAACGGAATGTGGTGGAGAACTTGGTCCGTTCTGGAACCATGTGGAATGTTCCCAGTATTGGGGGCAGAAGTTGTTCCCTTACGGAATGTTCTGTAAAATTCCTCGTCCGGGGGTCAATCTCGGCACCTTCCGGAACCCTCGGGAATGCTCTCAGAATCGGGGGCACATGTTGGACTCTTCCGGAATGTTCTGGAAAATTCCACGTTCCGGAACCAAACTCGGCCCCTTTTTGAACCTTCTGGAATGTTCCCAGAATCGGGGGCAGACGTTGGCCACTTCCAGAATGTTCTGGAAAACGTACATTCTGGAACCTTCTGGAATGCTCTCAGTTTCGCTGGCAGGCGTTGGCAACTTCCGGAATGATCTAGAGAAAAGTTTTCCTTTCTGGAACCTTCTGGAATGTTCCAAGGGCCGGGGCAGGCGTTGGCCCCTTCCGGAATGTTCTGGAAAACTTGGTACATTCTGGAATCTTCTGGAGTGCTCTCAGTTTCGGGGCAGCCGTTTGCCACTTCCGGTATGTTCTAAAAAAAAAATTCCACGTCCCGGGGACCATTTTTAGAACCCGCTGGAATGTTCCACGGGCCTGGGACAGGCGTTGGCCCCTTCCGGAATGATCTGGAGAAATTGGTCCTTTCTGGAACCTTCTGGAATGTTCCAAGGACCGGGGGCTGGCGTTGGCCCCTTCCGGAATGATCTGGAGAAATGTGTCCTTTCTGGAGCCTTTTGATATGTTCCAAGGACCGGGGGCAGGCGTTGGCCCCTTTCGGAATGATCTGGAGAAATTGGTCCTTTCTGGAACCTTCTGGAATGTTCCAAGGACCGAGGGCTGGCGTTGGCCCCTTCCGGAATGATCTGGAGAAATTGGTCCTTTCTGCAACCTTCTGGAATGTTCCAAGGACCGGGGGCTGGCTTTGGCCCCTTCCGGAATGATCTGGAGAAATTGGTCCTTTCTGGAACCTTCTGGAATGCTCTAAGTTTCGGGGGCAGGCGTTGGCCCCTTCCAGAATGTTCTCGAAAATTCCATGTCCCGGGGCCAAACTCGCCCCTTTTTCTAACCTGATGTTCCAAAGACCGGGGGCAACGTTGGCCCCTTCCGGAATGTTCTGGAAAATTCCTCTTCCTGGGGCCAAACTCGGCCCCTTCTAAAACATTCTAGCATGTTCAAAAGCATGGGCAGAAATGTCACAACGTGCGACGTGGTTTTTACAATTTGGATACCTCAACCTTGCATGGAAGGTTCTAGAAGAAAACTGTTACATACATACGCTTAGCGTTTTATTAGTAGTTAGATCTTTTCCCTCCATGCAGCGGTCCTGTCACATTTGTTCTGGTCATCTCGAAAGATGCGAAATGAGTCTTGTCAACAGAAGTTTCATTCGTCCCATTCACTCATATTTAATTTATTCATACTTTTTTATGATTATTAAAATTCATAATAGCTTATAAACATCAATGGTTGGACAAGCAAATATGTCGACTCAATTAAGGGAGCCACTTGAATTCGCGCCGACACAAATGTGAGAGAGACGTTGATTTCAAGTGACTCGGCTACAATGCTCAGGAAGTTTCATAGACTACGGTTGAGTTTAGTGCTCATTTGAGGCATTGACAAGTTCCATCAGTTGGTGGTGATTGCTGATACAGTTTGAATATCTTGTCGTTTACACCAGAAGAACGCTCCCTGGAATAGTTCGTACCTATTAGTGGATACATGTATTTTTTTTCTGTAACCCGCACCTGTCGAACTCGTTGGCTGACGCAGGCGAGAAGGAAAGCGGGTGAGAAGCCGCGGAGTTCGTTCACGAGCACCGCCGTAGCGTATCGATCGGCTCGGCTGAAGGAGGAGTACGGGAGAAGAAACTTGAGAATCTGAAATAACGTCGTTGGCTCGTTTCGTTTAATATAACTTCTCGCCTGATCGACTGAGTAAATAACATCGACGACTAATTGCCCGATTCCGAGGTAGAAGAGACGACGTTCTGCTTTTTCTTTGCTTCCTGCCGCCGTAACCAACATGCAGACGGCCACCAGCAAACCGAGACATCCACTAACTATTCCCTAAAAAAACTTAAAACTGAGAAAACTTTTGTTCGAAATCCACGAACAAATGGAAAGGGAGTTTGCACGTTGGCCAGGTAAGTTGTAATTCCAGTGGTCTCCGTAGATTCGTAATATGTGAAACGCATGAGGAGTGATGGCCACGATGTTGCCATTGGCAGCAGACATGAAGCGACAATCGAAAATATAGCTGCTTGGTGGTGCATCTGTGAAATCAATCGAATCAATAATCTAATGTTTGTAATTGACAATAGTTTTGTTTCCATCCACATTTGTTTGCATCGGATGTGCAACTGTGATGTAACGGTTAATCGCAATGGCCATGCTTAAGCAGCTCTGCATTCCGCTTATGTAGTACGTAAGCCTGCATAGCAAATTTGCATAAAAATAATATTTAATTAATTATAATTTGACCAGATTTTGTTCAAATATTCATCTTAATTAAGCTAACCGGAAGCAAATTTCAAACGGAGGAATGAACTTGAGCACCACGCTATTTACAAGAGAAGTAATCGGAATTCGGTAGGCAATGAAGCTGACGGCGAGTTCGATGATGTCCAAGAATTCATTTATGTGTATATTTATCCAGTTTAAACAAGAAGTGTGAGTGTCCAACCACAATTCCGCCAAAGAGGAAAATCTTGTAGAAGGGACTGCCGAAGTCGCTCTTCCAGCTTCGGCAGATTGTCAGGAACTCGGCGGCGTAGAGAAGAAGCAACGGCGGCAGATAAACGCAGGCACAGAGGAACCAGATGTCGTAGAGATGCATTCGTGAAATTTTAGTCGTATTAAATTTGATGACGGATATTCAACATTTCATAGGAAATTGCTCATATTCCAATTCGCTTTCAATCTTTGCAAGGAACAAGGATGAAGTATTTATGAAAAGAGGTACAAATTGTGCAGGAAATCGTTAAACAATTAATGAAGCGATTCACCATCAGGAAATACATAAACACGTATATAAACGTGTAAAGTGTAATTGCTGTTCCGAAGCGTTGAGGGTGATCGGAAAGCGGAACTGTTCAACAACATTTATCAAGCATATGTAAATGCCGTTTGTTTTTTCGGTGTTGGAAAGAACAGAGCTAACCATAAATCTAAAGGCTAATGCTAAGGCAATATACGCGTCTAGTCGTCTAGAAGAACAGGGAAGTTGTCCTCAACTTATGAAAATTTCATGAGAATTAATGTAGTGTTACGGGAATGGCCGACGATAAATAACTACTTATTTTATTTTCCGACATTGCGAAGATACAAGATCAATTGGTCCAATGAAATAAATCTCTTTGATACTTTTGTTTTATTTGATTTGAAATCTCTGGCTACTCATGGAACGATATCTACCCACTTCAAAAATTAGAAAAAAAATTTAATCTTTTAAAAATTATCCTCTTACAACTTTATCTATTTCCCTATTTTTCTTCAAAATGCCTGCGTGAAATTTCCTGGCGTCATTCATTAGGACTAGCAAGTCGGTTCGCAGTTGAAATGACATATTATTAATTGTAATTAATTTAGCAGCGATAAATTTGTTGCGACTTTAGCAAAGACATTAATTGAATAATTGAGACTTTCTACTAGAATAATTTCTGTGTTTGTAATGATTAGTCATATTTGTTTCTAGTTCTCACACTTTGATACACAGGGATCAAGAGGAGGGCGTTCCGATGAAATGTGCTAATCCTAAATCTACTCCCTTAAACAGTATGGTCTAACATATTCACATACGTAGATGTCATCTTACATAGAATGGAAGTGTGTTGACAGCCAGAAAAGAAATCATAATAAATTTAATATCCTTGGGTAGCTTGGAGGAAATGCAACGCAGTGATTTATATCTTCGTTGCCTCAAAAGGTTTAATATTCATACTGATATGCACGTAACAGTTATGTCACTTTCTGCTTTTTGGCCTGGCCTTCCTAAATCTAACATAAGAGCCAGCACAGTAGTGATTTGCGATTTTCTCTTCTTCGAGACGAACCAAACAATTACAAAATTCTTCCTATCTGAATTCTTGTTCGTTTTCATGTAAATATGGATGAGCAGCGGAAGGCAATATATTTATCGTTTTCAAAATCATGTTTTGAATGCATAACCAAACAAGTTGTGCACGGTTTCATTGTATTGCAAATGCATAAATTACTAGTGACCCCCGTTTCTTGTTACCAGTTGTAATCTTTTGTCCTCGCCAGAAAAGGAAAGATTACAAGGTTTTCTCGCTCTCACCAAACTGGCCTCTCACACAAGCGCCAGATATCGTACGGCGAGACGCTCTTGCCAGCAACCTCTTGCTATGAACATACATATATCTCTCACGAGTCTTCCTGGACTCTTTTATCCCTCTCGTCTAACTCCCTCCTTGCACTCTCACTGGCCGTACTCCTTTCCTAATCCTTCTTCCTTATCCTCACTCCTCTTCCGAACACCGCCGGAACCTGAAAGGAGGGGGACAGAGGGAATACCAGCCGCAGAGATCCGAGAGTCTTGAGTAGATGCATTGCGGGAACAACAAAAAAGAACGCGTATGACCATTTATTCACGGGGAGAAAGGGTTTATATAGGGATGGAAGATGTAGTCCTTCGAGGACTATAGGATGTACTCAACGGAAGGAATGGTGCAGATATTATAATTCCTAATTTTTCCCTTGAATCCAAAAGTCACGTATTCTATTTATGTACACATTACTCAACAACATTACCTTTAGCAGTATTAAATGATTGAATGGTATTTATCAGGCTAACCAGCAAATGACGTTTATGTAATAATCTAGGGATGCGATGATGGACGTCGGCCTTCTTCTTGCGGAGACCTAGACTCAGTGGAGGCTCGGCCTGTAAGCGAAAGAGATAAAGGGAGAAAGACGACGTCAACAAAGAGACAACGAGAAAGAGAGAGAGAGAGAGAGAGAGAGAGAGAGAATATAGAGTGGTGAACTATGTATACAGCAAACAGAAAGATGACCACGAATACCCTTTACTTTAATTAGCCACCTTTTATAAGAATATTGACCCCCATATACATATTGCAAAATAGAAAGCACGAGATTATCAATTGCAGAGAACTTTGTACCTCCCCACCCACTTCTCTTCAATTCCTTAGTAAATGTTTTCTCTCCATTATCATTCCGATCGAGCCCTCTCGGATGATAATGCTCAAGGAATTTCTTACTCTCTCCAACATTCTAGTTGTCTCTCGCTTTCTCTGTCCTTGCTCCCTGTCGCTCTGTTATCTCGCTCGGGGCGCCTAATTCCTTTGACGACGAATCCAGTGTCAATTTATAGTTCGCTGACCGGAATACATGACAAGCCTTATGATGCTTTTGGTATCTTCGTTGCATTCCAAGAGGATTTAGTAGTCAGCAGACCTTGAGATGCAAATAAACTTCTAAGATGGTGATCGCTGTTCGTAAGTAACCATTCATCAAATAGTAATGAACAGAGGAAATGCACACATGAAAACAATCTTATCAATCTGATTTGAATTTGTGCGTGCTTATCTGTTTTGATTAGAGAAGCATACGGACGCACGGTTGTGTACGCGTGTAAGATTTTCAGTAGGATAGGAAAAAGTCGCTATCAAAGACGACGGGCGGCGTCAGGTAGTAGGAGTTCGTTTCGATGAAATGGCCTATCAGAAATGAGGTGACAATAAGGAGAGAGAGGGGGTGATAGAGAGAGAGAAAGAGAGATAAAGAGAGAGAGAAGAGAAAGAGGAAAAGAGCTCTGGTCAACCGACGCCTTCTCCGTGTCGCGTGCCGGTATGTCTGAGACGTGATTCCATGCATCATTAAATTCCTAGTCTAGGCTGGAGCTCAGTCGTAAGCTCCCCTCCCCCCCTCTCTCCCTCTGTACTCTGCAATCAAAGTACATTGATATCTAAGCTTCTCCATGTGCTCAGTGAGCCGCTTAGCCATTCTGGTTAGCCGCCAGACTGTAGTTCGGCGGTCTGGACAACGTGCAAAATATATTCTTGCCTCTGCTCTTAGCACAGTCTGAACGATATCCTAAATGGCTTATTCCGAACACCATTTTCATTGGTTTGCTGATGAAGACCCTTGCTATTTCGAATGAAAGCAATTTGTTGCACAAAAATATAGATATAAAGATATTTCTTCTTGCCTAGCTAAACGCAGACATGCTTCCGGTGGTGGAGCTGATCGTTGTCGTCACATTCGTGAGTTCAACAATTGCAACCGGAGAAAGCTTCCAAGTACGCCCGATGCTTTCTTCTATTCTAATGATTTTGCACTTATTTCTCCTATTTTCATGTAAATTAAAAATTAATGAATAAGTTTAAAAAGTATTTAAGTGCTCATCCGACACGATTCTTCGCTTCGGAGTCGAGAAACGGGCGATGGAGCTGAAAAGAGAATGCGGCATTGTTAAGGTTCGTGATTGCTTTTTGAGCATTTTTCATATCATCTTCAGAAAAAGAATTTATTTACATATAAATTTAAATTTACAACTTAAATATGTATGTTTGTGCTAAATAATTTCCCTCCTCTTTGGTTGCATCATAGGATCTCGCAATTCATGTGTAACAATCATGGTAAATATTTATGTTAATTTATTGATATAACCGCACTTCATATATGTATGTATGTATATGCATAATCCTAAAAGAACAATTAGACCGATTTTCCAGAATGGCGTAACGCGTGAATGCGAATCGCGTGATGAGGTGGAAAAGGCGTGGAAGTCGTTCGTTGATGTCTCTGATCTGTACTCCAAGGTTTGTCTTTCTTTCGGGCTTTTCAATCATTATTTTTTCTTATTACTCGAATTTATACTTGAAAAATGCTCTAAAATTTACTTTTTTGCGTTTCTTCTATTCTTCTACAACTAAGAGGTGAATTGAAAATAATATGAGCTGTTTGAGGCCGTGAAAGAATGCCGAGAAACGGTGGAGAGGGACAAGAAGAAGGAAGAAGAAAAGAAAAAGAAGCCGATCGAGGACGACGGAGAACAGAAGAATGCCCGAATGTCAGAGGGAGAGAGAAAGATAGCGAGAAACAAGGAGAGTAGAGTAAGAAAGAGTAAGAAAGAGAAAGAAGAAAGAAAGAAGTGGAGTTTGAATTTTAAATATAAAATTTCTTTTTAAAAAATTTTATTTAATCAAAATAAGACTATTTTCCTTAAAGATTGATGAAATGTTGTCGCACTTTTTTAATGGCTTATCAGTACAAAATTGTGGTGTCTGATCAGACGACTTTTTGTATTTTCTGTGTCGGAGAAATTCGTGGAAGAGCTTAGAAATGATAAGAAGGCATTTCGCCACTACTTCAACGATCACAAGAATGCGGAACAAAAACTTGTGACATTGTGACTAGACCCCTTAGTTCATCAGGCAGGATACAAAGTTCAGTACTGACTACTATCATCCTTAAAGAGTCTTATAAATCTAATCTTTGCATATAAAATGTGAAATATACAAATTATTGAACATTTAAATGAAAAAGGCGGTAAAATTGACTCTACTGTGATTTGATAATCAGGGTTCGCCGGGATTTAAGCCATCTTCATGATGAACATGACCAGCACACGGTCCATCGAGCACTGTAAGTTGTCGAGTATGCAGAAGGCGGTTTATTCTGGTTGTTAGAATGTTGGCTGTAACAAGTAAGGTTATTTCGGAATCCACACTTATGTCGTATGTATGTAACTCGCCACTTTGGGAAGAGATAGACGCTGAGAGAGAAGACCTAGAGCGGGAAAGAGAAAAAGTGAGAGGTTTTCTATTTGCTTACATATGTATATTATTCTATTGAATATTTTACAGAAAATATATAGCAGTGGTTTAGAAGACGCCGTCGCTACGAAATCGACGCAACCGACTACATGAAGCCAGAAGACTTCCGAAGACCGACGGCCGAGCGGTTCGTGTGTCCTCTTGTCCTTCTCTTCACTTTTCACTTTCGTCGACTCTTTCTCTCACTCTCAGTCTCAATTTCTTTCCTTTCTAACACTTTCCTCTTTTCAGTCTAACGATGACTGTTGACATTTGCTATGACGCTTCAATAAAATGAGAAACGTGAACCTAACGCCTAATGACCAACTCTTTTGTTCTTGGATAATGATTTTTGTTTAATAAAGTTTCAGTAATAAAAAAAAAGAAGAAAATATTAGCAGACGCCGCCGCGCATTTCCGAAACGGCGGCCGCGCCGCTGCACGACGCGCGAGATGCTCCGCGCCTACCGCGCGGACGGCACGAATCCCTGTAACGAGGCAGCGCAGCCGTTCCTAACCGAGAAAGCCGAGGCTGTCGAGGAGTCGCCCAGGAGTCAGCGAGAGGTTCGCAGTAGATTTGAACTTATTAGCATGAAGATTCTGCAGAAGATGTGCACTTCTGATAGTAATTATTGCTTGGCAGTAAGAGGAAGAATAAAACATAATCTGAGACGGAAATCGTTATACAACGTGCAAACATTTAAAATAAAATATTTCATCAAAAAAATCAATCGATAGCTGGCCGCTTCGCGCGAAGTGGACGCGGAGTCTGCTCTCTTCTACGACCGCGACGCGTCTCGATTCCGCCGCGACGCGTCTTGCCTCGACGCGGACACCGACGAGATGGCGCGCCTCACGGAGAAGTATGCCGAGCACTGTCGCATCGAGAACATGTCAGTTGTTTAGTGTGAATTTGTTTTAATTTTTGCTAATGCAACTGAAATCAGTTCCCAATTTGTCTGTTTGCTAGAATGAAAAAGGTATAAGACGAGATGTTAAAGGAGCATGCCTGTTCAGTATTACTTCATTAATGAAATAGTCAACTCAGAAAAGGTTGAGTTTTTCTTTGAGGAATTAAAATATCTATGTAGTATGTTTAAAATAATACTTTATTGATATTCTATGAGAAATCTTATTTTTGATTATTAGTTAAATAAAAATTCAGCTGCCTGCCGGACGAGGACCTGAGTGGCGCGGCGGCTGAAGACTTCCGCTCTCTCCACAAGCAACACGCCGCCACTTACAGCGTCTACGTCAGAGAGCTGGCCGCTTGCTATGGATCTCTCAAGACCTGAGCTCGTTTCTTCTTTGCGCCTCTCGCTCTCACACTCTCTCTCACTCTCTCTAGTTTCTCCATACTCTCTTTCTCTCTCTCTCTCAAATTCTCTTTTGAGTTCCAATTTCTACGCTATCGTTGTCTGTGTCCGGTACACTCTATCCTCTATACTCTCGCATATCCACATTTGCTTCAGAATCCAGCATATTCATTGTTCGCATTTTATTTATTTAGCATATCAAATATGCGGCTCACTCATTTAAAAAAAAAGCTCAATAATCGAGCTTCTTGTGATAGGAACGAATAGGAATGTGAAGCATTTCACGTTCATTTCAATGAATTGACGAATTGCCTCACATTAGAGACGACCATGTTAGTTAACCTGCCTCTTTTTTCTATTCCAGCAAATCGATGCAATTATAGAAGGGCACCATGCATAACGTTACGATTTACCCTCATTTTGTAAGACAAATTCACGTTTTGCCTGGCATTGCTATCAGATGTGCCTCTTCTTACTGATAAAGCACTACCTTGTTTATGCGCCATGTAGTTGAATTCTTGGAATGACGAAGAAGCTTCGCATTTCCGGTGCCGGAAGCCCAGGTGATGCGACGCTCGCTCTAACCATAGATTAGGCAGAGCCCGAAAATAGCCGCTGATTCTTGAAAACAACTAGGGCAGCAGCTGCCGTTCCCTCGCCGACTGCTCTAGCTGTCTGCGTCTCTCTCCGCCGTCTCTTCTCTCTGCACTCTCTCTCTATGCACTCTCGTCGTCTACGCAGAGCGGCTGTTCGCTTATCGCAGGGCAATTCTCGTTGTGCCTGGATTCCTGAGTCATGCCAGCTTCATATCAGAGCTCTCTCTAAGTTTATATCCTTGCCCGATTCCTCTACTAAAACTGCACTTCATCGGCAGCACCGACAGCTTCTTTCCTTTTCCGCTCACTTTGACTTCTTTTTTTAATACTTGATGTTCTTGAGTATTCTATCTCCCCTTACAAAATTTCACCTCCGATTACTAATGTCATCTCTCAAACTGGCAATAATGCGTGAGCGAAAGGGAATGCAGAAAGAAGAAATGTGAGGGAGCGGGTGAGAAAGCGTGAGACGGAAGAGACATAGACAGAATAGGAAAGAGAGAAGTTAGAAAGGTAGCATTAGTCAGTAACAAATCATTGCGAGAAACCAAGCGATAACCGTGAGATTTTCACACAATTTTGCTCCCTTCTTATTGTAGTCTTTTGCCTGTGAGAAGTGCCAGCTAGATATATATCTGATAACTAGAAAATCTTTGTCTGATCTTTGTTTCTATTTTTCTTTCTCCTCTTTATTAACGGTGAATCTTCTCAATAATGCTCCTTGTCCTCAAGCAGAGACATCTATGCTTATTATTTTCCTTGTCTAGAATTGCCCGGAATTTTCTCTGTGTCATTTCAACCTATTTATCTCATATACTATCTTAAATGATGCCAATAGTTATTCAAACATAGAGAAGAATCAGTTCCGTTCTCGCTCTCTATGTTAGTCCACTCTGGAGAAGTCAATCAGCTGTGTTGCTATTTCTCTCATTTTCTAAATTCATGTGTTTGAGTGTAGGTTTAATTCACAAGTTAGAGTTTCTCTGCAACTTCGATAAAGCAAGTCAAGACCGCAGTCAACATCAAGAGCAAAAAGTCTATCTGTCATTTTCATTTTTTCCCTCCTTCTGCATACCAAGAAAATTGCCCAAAAGATAAGAGAGTCCCGTGGTACTCCCTTGACATTAATGAAAAAAATAGTGATAAGCTTTTTTCTGGCGGAATTCTTTTGCTCTTATTTGCGTTGTCTCGTCTGGACATGTACCCGACAAATTACTTTTTTTTAAACATAAATGTAATCGTTCAGCATGAGGACATTGCTCCTCTTATTGCTCTCAGTTTTCTGTGTTGCCGCGTACGTTCCGGGCAAGGAAGTCCGCGTTTACGAAGTTGGCACAGTTTCCCACGAATTTGTACATTTCTTTTAGCAGAAATCCTCTTGCAAAAATTCATGAACAAAGTAGTGGCCACGAATTTTTATTATCATGTACTAAAAAGAAAAAAATAACGGAAAAACCTACTGGAAATATTGCTATACATTGCGAAAGCATTTCATTACAGTGCCCGGCCGACACGATTCTACGCTTTGGAGTGGAGAAGCGAGATAAGGAAATCAAGAAAGAGTGCAACCTTGACAAGGTTCTCTCAGTCAACGCTATGTCTCTTTTTCCTTTGAAATGCAGTGCACTATCCCTTGTTTTATCTTGTACACAGGAGTTATTTTCAAGGTTTTCTAAATGCTTACTAAGTATTCCGAATATGAGACATGGTGCATGTCCTCCGTCTCTCTCTCTTTCTCTCTCTTTCTCTCTCTCTCCACTCCTTCACCGAGTCTCTAACGCCTTCCTAGCTCACTTACTCGATCGTTACTCGAAGTCTCAAAAAAGGCAAACATCCCGAAAGAAGATTCTTGGCCCCATTTCTCTGCTCGCTGCCTGAGTTACACTAGCGTAAACGTAATTTAGACGGGCCTAAAACGTAAGTGCGAGTCTCGCGCTGGCCTCGACAAGGCATGGAACGAATTCCTCGCTGTCAGCGACGAGTACGCGAAGGTATTACTGCTTATTTACTTTATTTATATTTTTAATTCATCACCAATCCGTTATTTAACAAATCTTTGCGAACTACTTTTTGCGGTATTATAAATACGTACATAAAGTTTGTTTTTGCCAATTAGAAACAAGCTTCTTCAAGGCTGTCGTGAACTGCCGCGCTTTCGCCGCGAAGATTCGCGTTGCACGCGAAGCAGAAGAGAAGCCGATCGGGCTTCATCGGCACAAGGAACAGATCGAGAAGAACATGGAAAGACTCGCGAACGAGGAAGGGGAGGAGAAGATCATTGGACTTCATAGACATAAGGAAGAGATCGAAATGAACAAGGAGAAGGCGCAGTCGAGACTGTCCGTTCATCTCAATCTTTGAGAGCTTCTAGATATTCGCCAGTTTATTAATTATTATAAAAATTAATAAATTAATATACAGCGCTCCAAATATCATGTCACTCTGTTTCAGCTGCAGAAGTTTCATGAGACAATTTGCCTTTTAAATTTAGTTCGTGTTCACGAGATATCATTTATTACTATTATTATTATTACGTTTATTAGCCGTCGTGACGGTGACGAGAAGCCGATCGGACTCCACCGCCATAAGGAAGAGATTGAGAAGAACAAGGAAAGACTCGCGAACGATGAAGGAGAAGAGAAGATAATCGGACTTCATAGACATAAGGAAGACATTGAAAGGAACAAGGAGAAGATACAGTCGAGACGGTCAGTTGATTCCATTGAGGTTCTACAAACATATATTCTAGAGCATATGAATTAAAATGCGTATGCATATGAATAAATAAATAAAAATGTAAATAGCTAGACATATCATGTCATATTCTTTCGTGAGATAATTTAAATTTTAATTATTGTGAGTGTTCATATTGAGATGTCATTTTTCTAACATGCAGCTTTTTTTGATTAATACTTTTAGCCGTCGTGATGGCGATGAGAAGCCGATTGGTCTGCATCGTCATAAGGAGGAGATTGAGAAGAACAAGGAAAGACCCGCGAACGAGGAAGGAGAGGACAAGATCATTGGACTTCATAGACACAAGGAGGAGATCGAAAAGAACAAGGAGAAGCTGTCGAGACGGTACGATAAACAATAGGAGTATTTGATCCGACCCCATGGAATTGAGAGGGAATTTAATCATCTAAACATTAATCATAAATCGAGCGTTTCAAAAAAGCATAATTTCTAGAATCAGAAAGGGTTGCGAATGTGGAAATTTAGCCGTCGGGATGGAGAGGACAAGCCGATCGGACTGCATCGCCACAAGGAGGAGATCGAGCGGAACAAGGAGAGATTGGCTGAAAAGGACGGAGGAGAGAAGATCATCGGACTTCATCGACACAAAGAAGAGATCGAAAAGAACAAGGAGAAGTTGTCGCGAGGGTCAGTGAAAGCTGTTCTGTTATGCTGCAACAATTCTGTAGTACGTATGCATTTTTTTTTATTTATTTTTCATCGCTGATAATTTCAGAAGCTGATACATGTGCATTTCATTAGGACCCTTTTCAAAGACATGGTTTAGCCGCCGAGACGGAGATGAGAAGCCGATCGGACTTCATCGTCATAAAGAGGAGCTTGAGAGGAACAAGGAAAGACTGGCCAATATGGAGGGAGAGGAGAAGATCATTGGACTTCATAGACACAAAGAAGAGATTGAGAGGAACAAGGAGAAGCAAGCTGCGCAGTCCAGACGGTTCGTGTTTAGCTACACATCATAACCGGTGGCCTAGATCAGAAACACCTCAGAGCGGAACCCAGGTATACTGCATACTGGTAGTAATATGATGGACTTGGGTCCTCCGGTTCCTGAGCAAGCTGCCAGTGCAGCAAGAAACGTTATACGCTAGAAAAAACAATGGGAAAAATAAACCCATGAATCGTTGACACGCTAGAAACAACATTATAAAAGATGCCTTCAGTCGCCGCGATCACCACCACGGCGAACACGGCGAAGAGAAAGTCATCGGACTCCATCGACACAAGGAAGATCACAAAAGGAACAAGGAGCGGAGACATGGACATCGAAAGTTAGCTTGTGTTTTTATGCACATTTACTGCTTATTTATTTATCTACCAATCAAATGATATTTATTAACAAAAATACTCTTTAGTATTGCTGGGTTTTATATAAATCAAAATATTTAGTCGCCGAGATGGAGAGGAAAAGCCGATTGGACTTCACCGTCATAAGGAGGAGATTGAGAGGAACAAGGAAAGGCTGGCTAACGAAGAAGGAGAGCAGAAGATCATTGGACTCCACCGCCACAAGGAAGATATCGAGAACAACAAGGAGAAGCTGGCTCAGCAATCCAGACGGTTTCACGCGGCTAATTATTTTTTATATACAACGAAAAATAATTTTGTGTCTGTTCACTGAAATTGAAGTCTTTAAACTTTTATTTCCTGACTTCACGTATGCTATAAAATCAGTTTAATTATTCAATTTCAGTCGTCGTGATGGAGAGGACAAGCCGATTGGTCTTCATCGTCATAAGGAGGAGATAGAGAGGAACAAGGAGAGACTGGCTGAAGAGGACGGAGGAGAGAAGATCATCGGACTTCATCGACACAAGGAAGAGATTGAAAAGAACAAGGAGAAGCTGGCTCAACAGTCGAGGCGGTCCGTTCATACATACATATCTCATACAGACTATTTATCACAGCAAATTTGATTCTGCTGTATATTCGGAGAAAATTCGTAAAATGTCTTCAACGTTTACAATAATCTTTCCCTATCCAGAAATAGTAATTTTCAAAATGCCGAATCTAAGTGAATGTGGAAGGATCCACATTCACTTAGATTACAATATCAAGCATAAAAATTTTAGTCGCCGAGACGGAGATGAGAAGCCGATCGGACTTCACCGTCATAAAGAGGAGATTGAGAGGAACAAAGAGAGACTGGCCAATTTGGATGGAGAGGAGGAGATCATTGGACTTCATAGACACAAAGAAGAGATTGCGAGGAACAAGGAGAAGCAGAACGCTTCAAGAAGGCCAGTTTTGTCGAGAAGATGTTTCGTTCCCTTATAGTAATGCGTAATGTGATTTTTCATTTCTTCATAAAAAAATAGACGACAGCTTTATCAGCGAAATAGACAAGGGGTCTCAATGAGCTCGTCTAATAAATAGACGCCGTGATGAAGACCAGGGCATCGAAGAAGAGCAAGTCATGGAATTCCCCCTTCGCAAGAAAGAACAAAACGAAGAGGAAAGCGACAGCCAGCCGAGAAGGGGGTAAATATAATATTTTTTAGAGCTATTTATTAATTTTAGAAATGCTCTGCATGTCTTCTATTACTTTATTGTTAGACCTTTTAAAATTATGTTTTTAAGAAAATTTGTTTTAAATAAAAAAAAATCAGCCGCCGTCACGCTGAAATCGACGAAGACAGCACCGCGCGTATGCACCGTCACAGGGAGCAGCACCAGAAAGCGGACGAGGAGGAGGCAGCAAAGAAGTCAGAGACCTCTCTCATTTCCTTTTTTTTCTCTCTCTCTCTCTCTTACTTGCTCTCGCTCTCTCTCTCTCTCTCTCTCTGGTTCCTTTCTCTCCTTCATTGATCCCTAGCTTCAATCTGCTTCCTCTCTTCAGCCACCTCCTCTGTCTGAATGCCTCGGCGGATGAGTTGAACAGTCTTCGCGAGAAGTACGCCGACCACTGCGATGTTCAGAATATGTACGTTTCCTGCTATTCTATCTCTCTGTCACCCTCTTTCACTCTATCTCTCCCTAGATATACTTCTTTCACTCTCCCTTTCTTTCTCTGCCCCCATATCTCTCTGCCTGTCTATTTCCCTTTCTCTCTCTCCAGCTGCCTGCCCGATGAGGACCTGGCCACGAAGGAGGCAGCAGAAGCCTTCAAGGCCCTCCACAAACGCCACGCGGAGACGTACAGTGCTTACGTGCGCGCGCTCGCCTCCTGCTATGGATCCATCAGGAACTGAGCGATTGTAAATTAACTCTTATTTTATTTTATTTTGTTTATCATTTAAAACTCTCAGAGCCTATTTCTCCCTCTTTCTGTTCTCCAACAAGGCTGTTCTATGTTTTGCCGATGATTCCCGATTATTCAGCTCCACGCTAACTCTAACGAGATTGTTTAATTCATGACTTCGCCCTAAAATCCTCATCTCACAAAATAAATGGTCTTTTACAAATCTAAATGAAAAAAAACTATTTAAGTTACCATTTCCTTATGTACATCTCGTAAAAGTATTTAAAAAAAAGGTTTAAATAAATCTGTCTTATGAGTTCACTAAAATGATATTAGCGCCGCATCTCATTTGTTCAAGGCTGAATTTTATTTTAAATTTCACCAATTTTGTGAAGATGCGCATAACTAGAGAAAGAATTTCCAGCATAGAATATTTATCACAATCAGTTGAGTGCATGCAACTTCTACAAGGATGATCATGTACAAGTTTACTCGGCGCTGACAATTACAAGTTAAAGTTGTCATGAATCACCGTCAATATAAACATGTCTAACTTATCGGTTAGTAATACTTCCAATTGTTCCTGCCATATCTGCCGAACGAGGAAAGGACGCGATCGAGCGGGAATGCCTTGAAGGAGCTGCACGCGACCTTCGGAGATCTGCAAGTGTGAAATAGTAACCAAAAGAGTATGCAAGTCAAACGTAATCCATTCGAATTTTCCTGATTATTTCCGCTAAATTACAACTCCACCGCCATTGTTTCAGGTAAGAAGGGGCGAATTCAAAACTGGAGTTTTGGCTCCTTCCAAGAAAGAAGCAGAGGGATTTGGAGCTCTTGTCTTTGTTCACATTGAATCAGAAGGTAGATTCCTTCGACCTTTTAACATTCCATATTGTTGGACTGTTCACTAAATTATTTCTGAAGGCAAGACAGGCATAATTTCATTTCACAATGCGAAATTCTCACCCAACGACGAATGGATTCCTCGGAATGGAGTCAGTCTCAGTGACCGTTTCACAGAGAAGCTGCGACAGTGTGTAGTTGCGGATTGCCTCGTATTCATCTAGAATTCATTTATCTTCTAATTATAAGTAAGATATCCTCGTTTATTCATTTAGATAAATATACTGAAATATACATTCATGAGAAATATCATGATTGACATACCAGAGTTGAGTCCGCCTGACACTTTTGCGTTTTCGTAGAAGAAACGGTCTCCTCTCTTCCACGATGCAAATTGCTCGACAATGATCGTAGAGCCGACAGGCCCAAGCTCAAATTAACATTTTTTTAATAAATGAAAAATGTCTGCAAGGAATCTGCTCATTAAAATAGATAATAGAGAGATTTTCTAATATAAACTTTGAGAGATTATATTTTCCGCTTTCAAATTTGCTTTCATGAAAGTATTATGTCATCTTAACTTACAATAGCAGTTTTATCTACGACGTTCTCGAGCAGGAGACCGGTGTAGAGGTCAATGTCTTCGACGGATTTGTACGTCTGAAAAATAATATATATTTAAAATATAGTCACCATCTCTCCCTCTCGCTCTCTTTCTCTCTGGCCCCCTCTCTCTCATTCTATCTCTCGCTCTGGTTCCCTCTCACTATCTTCTCTCTCTCCACCTTCTCTCTCTCTCTTTCTTTCTTGCTCTGTTTATATTCTCTTATCTCTCAAAGCAAGCCGAAACTGGCCTTCTTCAGCAGCTCGACATTCTCCGCGGCCATGTCCTTCTTGAGGTCATCGAAGGAGTTGGCGCGGCGCAAGCCGATTCGCTCTCTGAATTAGCACAGAATTCATTTCATTTGAAAAGACTAGCAGAGAGTGAAAGAGCATAAAGAATCAATAAGTTAACAAAGTATATAGTTGAAAAGTGCAGCAACATCTGAAGCGATGGAGAAAGTAGTCATTCTACTCGTCCACTCGCCTGACGTCATTGTATGGATGGAGGCCGAGGTCGCGTCCCCTCTGGATGTTGACAGCGACGAGATCGACACCTGATGCTTTCTTGTTGCGCGTCTCGAAGAGCTGATGCCGGATCGGGAAGGAGAACTGGCGGTCGACGGCCATCGCTTGCGCGAACATCATGCCTGTTGTTGAAAGAGAGGATTAGCACTTCATTGTGTGCACAACGCTTCAATGTCAGGGTTGCATAAGATAAAAAATGATGCCATGAGCGCTGCTAAATCATATTTATTTATTTATCAAACAAGTAAATAAGTAAAGAAATAAATCGCAACCGTGCGCGACTTCGAAGACAGTCGACGGGCGTTCGTAGAAGCGATCGGAGTAGAAGACGTTGTCGCCGATGCCAATTGGCGAGGCCGTAGTTCTAGAAAAAGAGAGAAAGAAATGTACAAGTTTATCGATTACTAATCAATAACTAGTAGATAAAAAAAAAATAAATCAATAAATAAATTAGCCATAAATGAGACGCAACCGATTGTTCTGATCCGTCCTCGCAAAGTTGTCGCGTGCCTGTGAGTGGCCGAAACGGAAGGCGGCCGCGCCGAATTCGCCCGACACTGACGGATTCACGGCTTCGTTGAAGAGATCTGAATTATCGATTTATCCAAATACAGATATATAGATCGTTTGAATGCTCCATAATTATAATATTCGGTTCACTCCTTTCTTATAGTTTGTAAGTCCCAACGCACTCGACAGTCCGCTCGGCCTGAGTTTGTACTCGTCAAGCTTCTTCTCTCCGATGATGGTCGGCAGATACTCCGTGTATATAATCTTCTGCCAGATGGCCACCAGGAATCGGCGCGTCTCCTGCGAGCATATTTTTACATAAGTTCCAAAGTTTCTCGCATGCCTGGTAGATGTCCTCTTCAGTCCACCACGGCCGCATCTCCGCAATCTTGCTGGCAAAGTTGTTGTGCAGCCTGAAAAAGTGTGTGACTCTTCTATATTTTATTGGAGTATCGTAAAGTGCTGTGATCATTGAGTTCGTGCAGATGAGATGTTAGTGATCTTAGAAAGTGGCGGCAGACCGGACAAAGATGGTGTGAACGGGCGGGAGGCCGGGATGAAGTGTGCTGCGGAAGTCGCCAGCCAGAAAGCACGGATAGCCGAGCGATGTTGACTGGCAGTTCGTGTCCTTCAGACACAGATATATGTATTTCCGAGAGCTTTTAATACAACGTGTATAAACAAATTGTTTTAAAAAAGCGGTAAAATAACTTATGTATTTAATTTTTATTTTTTTTAAATATTCTAGCATTCATTGAGAATTCTTGTTATCATAATTTAATCACCATAAAGAATTTTCATCCAAAATTAAGAGCGCCCTGCTAACTTATTAGATCAGCGAGAACGCACATTCGGAGCTTGAGGAGGGAGATAGAAGTTGCCGTTGGTGTACGTGGCCATCATGCCGTTGCGGAAGGAGCGGATGGCACGCGACTCGCAGTCGGTCGAGCCATAGAGAGTGGACAGGTCGAGGAAGTGAGTGTTCTGCAAGGGGAGAGGAAGGTGGAGCAGGGAGTCGAGGAATGAAAAGAGAACAAGAGAGAGAGAGAGAGAGAGAGAGAGAGAGAGAGAGAAAGAGAGAGAGTGGAAAATATAAGATAGAACAATAATTATACCGACAAGAAATTCTCGCGCTTATTCTCATTCTCTCACCTTCTCTCCCTCTCCCTATCCCACTCTCTCACCTTCTCTCTCTCTTTCTCTCTCTTCTTTCTCCTTCTCTCTCTCAACTTCTCTCTCTCTCTAACCTGATTGATCTGTGCTCTCTCTCCAAAGTGCGTCTGTCCGTTGATGATTCTTGTAAAGCGAATGCACTGCGCATTCCCGCTCGAGTCTCGCGACGGGAAGTAGCCGTCGCCGTCAGGAACCTCAAATATCCTTCTTTTTTTATATTTTAAAACTACCGTATCAGATTTTGGAATAAAAATTGAAGGCACATAAAACCATTTTTAAATAAATTTAAAAAAAAATTAAATATAAAAAAAGAAGAAAAACCGCAATCGGCGCGCAATTCTTGGAACTGGACGACGAAGAGCACGCATTGCAGTCAAGCGCCACGTTGTTCTTGCCTGAGAAATATCACTTTTTTTCCTTCGCAAAAAATTCTCTGCATAAGATGAGAGTATCTGTTCATGAATTCTAAAAAAAGAATTCTTTCTAATATTTTTATGTCGATCGATATTAGCTTCGTGCCAATTCACGAAATGCTCACCAACGGCGGATGGCATTCGGATGACGTCATGCGCGGCGAACTGGCCGAGCTGCATGTGCAGCTGAGAGAACTTGGCATCGTAGACGGGCACTTTGGCCTAGAAGTCAAGAGCATCAGAAAGCAACTGTCACGTGCAGATCATCTTTTGAATGATAAGAGAATAGAAGGCCTCAAGGAATCAGAGAATGGTCAGAGAAGTCTTGAGGTACCTCCGCGTGGACATTGTTCGAGACGAGACGAGTGGAAGGGAGGAGCCCACCGGCCACCGACTTCTCGCGGATCGCACCGAGACCTTAATACTTGCATAAGTTCTCTCTTTTCCTGATAATCATTTTATTGATAATTTACATATGTATGTATGTATCTTTATTCTTATACAAGTAAAAGGAAAGAATTAGAAATAGCATTCTCTTATCTTTTTTGTTGATAGTCCTTCAATTAAATCGCCAACATTAATAGCACAATTGCTACTTACCGTCGTCATATTTGGTGGACGCCATAAAGCGACGAAGCGTGTAGAGAGTTGAGCCGACGAGTGGATTCTTTGGAACATTGCCAAAACCGGAGATGGTACGATAAGGGTAGCTGAAAGAATGTACATAAGACTTGAAAATGGTCAACACTTTTCCGCAGGTCCATTCCAAGCAATTTAAGATATAAAATGGTCAACACTTTTCTGCCAAGTCCATTCCAAGCAATTTTATATCAATATATAAGATGTATAACTATTGCTCTCTACACCATTCAAAGCGATGCATTAAGAAAATCATGGAAGCACGTATTCGCATGCAAAGACAGCAACAGAGTCAAAAATGAAGGCGCTGAGTTGCATGATGAGTTGCATGCAAGTGAATGGAAATGAGAAGAAGATCTGGCTGCTGCGTCGCGACTTGCAGAAAGCGATAGAGCGAAGCGTCCAAAAACTTGCTCGCGAGCAACTGGCCAAACTCACACTGTCCACTTAACACGCCGTCCCTTTCCTTTGCCTTTTCCCCGTCGCGGATGTCCGTGGCTACCGCCCCTATATTCACCTATTTTTCATTCAGGGTCATTTGTTATTTTGTAGAAAATATAAAGTCTATAATAAGGCGCGCAAAAACTTTCATCGGACTCTTAAAGGTGCGTGCTTTAGTTGGCGTGGCGAAAAAAGTGGCGCGTGTTGCTAGTTTTCAACGAATTAAAAATGGAAAGATGTATGGATTTTACTTAGTAGAAATCTTAAAAGTAAGTTATTTCTTGAAGGCGAATTTGTGATAGTCGTTAATGCAATGTTCCTTTTTAATTGAATAAAAAATGATAACCAAGTGAGTGACAAGTTCAAAATAACAAGGGAAAACGCGTACATTTCTCTGACAGGCCGTCGATCGATGCATTTCGTTGAGAGCGGATCGTCTTCATTTCCTGGAGGAGATGGAATCAATATTAAATGGAATTACCATCTTTTCGTTTGCAAGCAAGAGACTCACAAGCTTTTTTTTATTTACAGCGGAATACGCAAAAAAAAAACAAAATAATAAATCCCTTCCCGAAAAAAACTGTTTTAAGTGAAATAGTACTTTGGTCCTGAGTGATATGTATGTGTTACATTCATACATATTTCCCAGAATGTCTACGCAGAAATATGTGCACATAAATACCTGTATAAATACTTATGTACATATGTATGTACATACATACAAACGTATATGAAGAAAAATGGATCGAGGTGTAGAGAGGGAGAGAGAGAGAGAGCAGAATTGAGAGAGAAGGAGAGAAGGTGAGAGAGAGGGGGAGAGAGGGGAGAGAGAAAGCGAGAAGATGGAGATGTAGAAGAAGAAAGAAGCCGCGAGGAGTACATAGGGAGAGAAGGAGAAATATGGAATATCAGTGTTCACCGCTATCGTATCTCTTGTTGCGCGGGTGGGCCTCCACGTCACTTGCTGGGAGAATGTCGCCAGCGAGCTCAGCCAGGAGGGCTGTTATGTTCAGCTGAAATTGCAAAGAGATAAGTTACATTTCATTTTTGGTTTACAGTTGATTTGCAGTGAAAAAAATTAATCCAGCTTAAGTAAGTAGTTAGTAGTGGTGCAGATGCGAAAGTCATTATAATTATTTGCGAGTGTTTATGCATTTGACATGCAAAAAAATTGTTTAGCTGAAATGACACATGTTGACCATGCTGTTAGTCGGAAACCTTTGTTCAGATATTTAACTAAGACTAAAATCCGTCAACATAAATATCCATAGAGACGTGGCTTTTATTCTCAAAACAATTCAACCTGTTTTCCCGCTTTTGCTTGTAACGCTGTTATTCCTTTTATCTTAACAAATATTTTTGGCATTTCTTTTTCTTTGCTCATGAATTCGATATTAGTAGATCAAGAGCTTGTCCGCGGAACTCCGTTAATTGCGCCCTACATTCGACGGGTTTCGCGAACCTCTTTCTGTGCACGGACGACGATAGCGGCTCCGTGTTGCGCGATGAGGAGCCGGGTGGCTTCTTCAAGGACGTCTCCAAAGTGCTGCACGCGCATCGCGTCCTCGCTCGCTTTCTGCGACTGGCCGCCTTGTTCGGAGGGGCCTTAAAATATATTGAATATCCTTTTTAAACTAAACAG
The DNA here is from genome assembly GCA_945643635.1 of Allodiplogaster sudhausi. NCBI lineage: Eukaryota > Metazoa > Nematoda > Chromadorea > Rhabditida > Diplogasteridae > Allodiplogaster > Allodiplogaster sudhausi. The sequence continues at coordinate 898,521 of CALZFC010000045.1, read as the reverse complement.
ATACATAAATGGTACAATTAAATAAATTAATGCTGCCATCTCTGAAGTATTCATCGACTCTACTCTAGTCCCCAATAGTCCTCAGCCACCTGGCTTGTTTTCAACCACGGAAGCCCACTAATGCTTCGTGGCATCAAGGTTAACGATCAGCTTGACGCATGACCGACTGAAACTAAATGCAGCAGCCGAGGGAGAGAAGGATAACATAGAGGAAGCAGAAGGGGAAGAGTGAAGAGAAAGACAGAGAGAAAGAGAGAGAGACGAGGGAGATAAAAAGAGACAGAGTGAGAAAAAGAAAGAGATAGCAAAGAGATGGTAATGTTTGTTTAGGAGTAAGCTCTATGAAATCGGTTGCCATCCACGATTTTACTCTAATAAATCAGTGATGAATATTGCAAATTACAAAGGAAATGAAAATCATAGCTCGGCTCCATAGAAAACAATTATGATTTGATGTTTCGTTTGGTTGGGCGCCACGAAACTTCTGCTAGAACCTTACAATAAATTACTCTTGTGTCAAATGTTAAGAAGCGCACCGAGTTCCTTGGCGCCTTCGTTGCCTGCCTTGACATTCTTGACTGCCTGATTCAGCGCAGAGCGGACTTCCGTCTCCAGTTCCGCGCTCCTTTAAAGGCAAAACCAAGATTAATAATGCAGTTGTTATACAATAATTTTTCTTTTTACAACTTAAGTAGAATACTATTAAACGACTGATTTCACCTACCATATGAAATGAAATAAAAAATATAACAGATAAGAAAAAATAGGCTGCTGAAAAAGACCTCGCGAGTGCAAACGTGGCAGAGAAGAAGAAGAGTAGGCAGTCGGTACGCATATCGCTTTCTTTCCTTACTCCGTCCTTTGCAATGGACGTTGGCGCCGAAGCGTAGCCCGGATGAGGAAGTGGCTCCTTTTATATAGAGCCACCACCCTGCCCCTTCCTGTGTTCATCTTCTTCCCGCTTCCCCGCCCCGGGTCACGCCGTCCGAGGCTAGTCATCCTTGCGATGCCATCACTGCAGTTGTGCAAGCAGCGTGGGCTACGGCAGTTGGTGGACGAAGAGTAAGATAGGGAGAGCGAGAGAGAGGAGAGAGAGGAACAGAGAGCTAGAGAGAGACAAATCGGAATAGAGAGAATGATTGGCGCTTATGCGGCTAAATATGCAGCAGTGAGCGGTGTTGAAAGAGTGAAATTATTCATAGTAAGGAGTGTCAGACGGCTTGCGATATGAATGATCAGAGAGAGAGAGAGAAAGAGAGAGAGAGAGAGAGAGAGAGAGAGAGAGAGTGAGAGAGAGAGAGGTAGAAAGAGAGTGAGATCAAGAGCGCGAGAGAAAGAAGGAGGAGGGAACGAAGAGAGATTGAAAATGACACCATGATGTGTGCAGGTGTTTGGGCTGTTCCGGAGGCTATTGTGTAGGAGGCAGAGCAGAGAGAGGCGTTTGGCTGGCTTAGAACTCTTTCTTTTGATGCACAGCTGAGACGGAGTGGCATCAAGATCCACCACACCTTCTATGGGGAAGTTTACAATACTAGGTAAGAGTTTCTCTCTCTTTCGCTTTCCCTCTCTCTCTCTCTGTCCCTCTCTCGCTTTCTCTCCCTCTCTCTATCTCTCGCTTTCTCTTTGATGATATCATGGAGAGCACGTAGTAATTCCACGTCGTTGTCTTCCTGTTCCGAATTATTTTTGAAGCGTGGGCAGAGATGGAAAGGAGAGCATAGGAGAGAGAAGTAAGAGAGACAGAAATATAATAGCAGTGACGATGAGCTAAGATGGTCTTGATATCTTCGAGTGGGGGAGTGATCTCTCATGGATCATCCGGCAGTGCCTGTGCCGGCCTAAGGAATCATAGTCCGGAAGGAAGAAAAAAATACGGAACCACTCCCAGATTAGCAAAACTATAAGCTAACGGTGAAGTAGGTGACAAAAGCCAGGCGATTATAGGATGCAGAGTTCACATCAGCACAATGTCGACGCTTCTTCTTTGTCCATAGACATAGTCATTCAAGCTACACCGTCAACTTCGAACAAAAGTGATCATTTATCTACCCTGACCAAAAGCTCAGTTGTATTTCTTGAGTCCTACCGAATTCCCTTATTCATGTTTTAGATGAACGGCTGCCAGGAAAACCACATGATATATATATACGCTTTCAATGTTAGACTGTGAAAAATGCAGGCTGGGACGATATATTTACAATTAGTGGAATTTCACCAGCTTTTTAACGCTAGCCAAACAACGTTTAACATAATGAGGAACAGTAACTCTTACAACTCCAATTTAATGTCATCGTGATGATTTTTATTCTAGCTTTTTACATCTCGCAAGAAGATTAATTGAAGAATCATAAGCTACAGTTCAAATCCAATCGACGACAAATTCTGCTCTCACTACACTGTGACGATGCAATTGTCATCCCCAGTCAAACTTTATGCTTGGAAAAGATTACCTTAACCCTGCGGTGATCTCAGTATGACCTTGCGATATACATTTTTATCAAAGATATAAGTCTTCGCACTCTTAACACGCATGGCATTCATCACAATAGTGCCAGCCATTAAACAAGACTGAGATGACATGATGCTCAAGTCACAGACATCACAATCGAACCTGGAAATATGCAGACATATATTTTTTATTGGATGCGTAAAAGTGCACAACAAATAATGTATTTTGTCTTTTTATAGTTTTTATTATTATGTGGTGCTCGTGCACCCGAGCATGATTCATGCGAGGCTCTATCACTTCCCTTGTTTGATTAGCTGAAAGCTAACGTTGGACAAGGCTGCCAATTCATCGAAATAGTCATCCCCCTTTATCGGTTGGCAATAATTACTAAAGATAGATCGACATTACCAAAACTTTTAACGTAAAAGCCGAAAACTCGTTTGGCTAGTAAATAAAAGACATTGATAATAGACAATGTGGCAGTGGATCGGCATCAATTGCTGAAATAATACCAAGCAGCCAGCATATGCCACGAATGAAATCTCCTCTGAAAGAATGGAAATATTTCTTCTTTTCTCATTTTTCCGATTTTGCTGCTGTTCGCTTCGTGCCAAGAAGTAATGGAAGGAAGAGAGGAATGGTGGAGAGAGGAACAGATTGTCAAACCCATCACAAATGTTTTTTGTAACACGAATGATGTTTGTCCCTAGGGAATTTTGAAGAAAAAATCTTCTCTTTCTATGATGTCATCTCTATTCTGTTCTTCTCGTCGAAGACGTAGAATGGCTCGGATTCAAGGGTGCGGTCCGCGGCCGAATCGATGGCGGCGTAGGAGAGGGTAGAGGACGAGCAGGAATTTCGTTTCAGAAGTTAGCAACTTTCAAGCTCCTCTCTGCATGCAGAAAGAAGCGAGCAATATTTAAGACAGGCTCTCTTAAAGTCGAAGTCTCATTCTCTCTCTCACGCTATCTCTCTCTCTCCCACATTCTCTCTCTCTCGCTCTCTCTCTCTCTCTCTATCTCGCGCGCTCCCGCTCTCTCTCCCGCTCTCGCTCTCTTACAATAGCGTCAAGAGAAAATCACCTATTTAAAGGAAGTATCCGGCGAATAATTATACACGCTGGAGAACCAGTTTGAATGCGCGCGCTCATAAAGTTGCCTGTCGCTCGGGCGAGAGAGATAGGAGGGCGGCTATGACCTATCGTAACTAATTCTCTACCCGCCAGTTTTCACGCTACTATTTCTCAGAATGTAATAAAAGAAAAGCGCTCAAACTTTCTGGATATATGTTTTACGCGAAGATGAACTTTTCCACATAGAACAAAACATAGGTTAATTATTCCCTGGATACCTCCCTTAAATAGATGCTGACCATGTTCAGCGCAGAATTCTTCTGCTCAACCCATGCCTCCAACAAAAGTAAAGTGCGCCATCGAACCATAGGTGCGCCACGGAACACCGTTTGCTTCGCCGAGTTGCCAGTTGTAAACCACTCATTTTAATGGTATTTTAGCTGGGGAAAAACCGTTGCTGCTTGAGGATGCGCCATGACAAAAAAACCGTCATTTCCAACGGTTGCGCACGAATGGTATCGCGATTTCGCACTTTCAATGGTTTTTTTCTTGTGTGCTTTTAGTGCGTGACTATAAGGTGGTTAATTCTTGTATTTCAGTCCAATAAAACTTAAGAAAATCACTCTTCTCCTCCTGTTTCATTTACAATCTCGCATCTAAATATTCGTAATATCATAATTTCCGTTGCTTAACAAATAAACCAAAACGCCGCCATTAACAATGTCTCACTACGTCGCAATTAATTGCCATCATCAGTGATTCTTACGGTTAGTTAAGATTATCTTAACCCCGACGGTGATCCCAATGTGACCTTGGGTGATCATGACAGAAAGCAAGCACATTTTTATCATTTTTATTATTTGCAGTCCTGACATGCATCACAATAGTTCCAGCCATTAAACTGACTGACAATGAGATGATACGATACTCAGGTCATAGATATCAGAATCGAACATTGAAATATGCAGACATATATTTTCATATACTATATGTCTGCATGTTTCAATGTTCGATTCATACAACAAATATTTTTTTAAATTTCTTTCTAAAGTTTTTTACTTTTTTTAAATGTGGGTGCTTGTGTACCCAAGCGAGATTCTCTCACTTCCCTTGTTTGGCTAGCTGAAAGCCCCTGCTGGAGACGGTGCCAATTCATCGAAACAGTCTCGCATTCTACACGGTGTAATTCCTTGACAGCAATTAATATACAATTAGAGTGTCATCAGCACAACCAATTTGAAGATAAAAGTAGAAACTTCCTTCATCTAAAATTTAAAAAAAAAGTATCAAAAGCTTTCATGTTGAATATTCTTTTTAGCAAATAAAATAAATTTTGAATGGCTAACATGGCAGACAGTCGGCACGAATTGCTGAAATAATATCAAGTGGCCAGCGTATGCAACGATTGAATGTTTCTCTGAAAGGATGAAAATAATCCTTTTACTCATTCTTCCGATTTTTTTTTCTGCCGTTAGCTTCGTCTCTTCGAGTCAAGAAGAGACTGTCCCTTTCACTCCATTCAAATATATGTATAAGCAGGGACAAATTCTAAAATAGTAAGTCAACTCTCTCTCTCTGCGCTTAGTAGAACGGGTTGCCGAGCCGTCAGTGTCCAACCGCGTCTCGAAGCTGGATCTGAGTGGCAAGGCTTTGCAGTTGATGGAGGATCATAACAATATAGCAAAGAGATATTGCGGCACGTATCGAAGTTGAGAAATTGACAGATGAACTGGCATATGAAATTTGAAAGAAAGACTTATTGTTAGATCTACATACACACCTAACCCTAAGCCTCAAATCCGGTAAGATGTAATAGGAAAAGAAAGGATTGTATAACAGTAGAGAAAGACAGAGAGATACAAGAATGAGAGACATTGTGGGGTTATGTATTAGCTTTTTACGAAAACTGAAAAGCTGGACTTCGTGCAACCTCGTACTGCCATTTCGAGGAATCCTTTTGGATTACGAATGAAGATTCAGATTGCTGATGTTGAGAGTGAACGAGCTATCGCGAACTTGGAACAAAAGAGTTTGAGGCAAGATGCATTGAATCTTGCGGTAGATCCGAGAGGTAGATCTAAAGAGAAGTGGGGACAGAACGGCTCCCTAACCATGAGCTTGCAGAGAAGCTGTCAGAGATACAGCTTTTACTTGAAAAGAACGCTCATTCAGAAATGCTCCAAGCCATTGTAGAAGTTGCCCTATGATTCTCAGTTTTTTTAAGTTTTAAAAACAATTTAGGAATGGAACCTTATCGAATGCCTTAGCGATATCCAAATAAAGTTAACTCAACCGAACAATTATTACACGTTTCGCTCAAACACATCTGCATTTTTACTAGCAAATTGGTAATAACAATGTGCCCTCTCAGAAGCTGGCGATAAAAGTACTTCATGTTTATTTAAAATTCGCTTAAAAACCTTTAAAAAGCACGACCGATTCGTCGATTTTATGCAGTTGAAGTCAGAGTCGTGATGTTTTATTGCAATAAAAAGACGCTGTTAGGCAACTTCTCTACCTTTCGCTGCAGAAAACGAGGGGAGGGATTGGCGTATTGCGGGTTTATCTTCGGGAAACAGGCCAACAATGATCGCTCACGAAGAGCCAGAGACGGAAGACTGACTGAGGATATCATGAAAACGCCATTAAGATTGAATAGCACTTTTCATTTACAAAAAATATATATATCTTGCACTAAATATGCTTTTTAGTTTATGGCTCATATTTGGGAATTAAGAAGTGTAAACGTTCAAGCAACAATCAGCACACCACTTATCTTTCACTCTAGTGTGTAACAGAGAAAGACTGGCGATAGATGGAAGAGGAAGAAGATTCTACGGGCAGAGTCCGCACGTCTTGCCGCAGTAGTACCTCTTGACAGAGTCATAGATGGAGTTCTGGCAGAAGCCGCCCGCCGCGTAGATCGCGCATCTAGAAGAGTGGGCAAATCATTCAAGTCGACGATGTGTTCTGTGGAGATAGTGAGAAAAAGCCAGTCAGATAATGACTTTGGATTGTCTTGATCTATCGACTACTTATTTGATGTAGATCATTGAATTGACTGCCACCTCGGAAAGAAGTCAGCACATGAAGTGGGATCGGGCGTGGCTGCAGTGGCTGGAGTCGCCGCGCACGTCGCACAGCAGAGGGCAGTCTGAATGGGCAGCTGCCATCTCAGCCAGTTTCGTATCATCTCCATTGCACACTCATTTTGCTCCCTTCATTATCACGATCGATGTTAAAATGTGCGTTTTATGCACAAGAATAGCGCGACAAAACGGGTTCGGTTCTATAGAAGCAAATTTCAGCTAATCGTTAGCGTTAATAATAAACATAAACAGGCATAAAATGAACCTTTTGTTGCTGAGTATAAGACGGGTTCCTGCAGAAGCCGTTGGTATTCCAGAAACGACAGCTTAAAAGTTTGCATTTTTGTTTTGTTCATTAGTAACGTTTTACAACAATTTTTAAAATGTATGTATGTAGTTTCCAAAACTTACTTCGAGTTGCTGTCGACGCACTGAGAAGAGACGACAACGAGAGAGACGCAGAAGAGAAGAACGGTGAAGACTGTTCCAGCCATCCCTTCAAGCATGCAACTCACTCATTTATTAAGAAAATACCATCCCATTAGAGAGGAACTCAGAAGAAACTTGAGAATTGATTGAAAAGGATAGTCAAAAGGCTCCGCCATGTGTCTCCTTTTGGAAGAATACAAATTGTTTAAAGGCACGGGAATGATGAAGTGGAGAGAAGCGTCTGCATTGTCAATGTTCTCCATATCCCTCACCCTCCTTTTATCCTCCTTTCCTGCCCGAGCAACTCACAGCCACTGGCAGGTGTGCCAGCCGAGGCAGAAGAGTGATCATCACACCCTCGGAAAAGAAAGAACCTTTCCCTCCACTCACTGGCAGTCAGCTGCGCAATCTTCCTTTTTGCAACCCTCCACTCGCTTTTTCCACAAACTCGCCCCATGAGCTGAAGAGGCCAGCGCAAGGCTAAAAGTTATCTGAAAAGTTATCCTATTTATATGCACATGTGCATGAATATATGAAGGCATCTGTGTATGTTCACAATTTAACTATTTGCCTCTCTTTTAAGCATTTCGACGACCCGAAGAAGTCTTAAATTGTATGTTCATACGTTCTATTTTGTTGATACGTTAGACCAAGCCTGCGAGGAATTCACGCCAGTCACATAACGGATATTGTGCAATTCGTTCTGTTGCCGCCTTCTTCACGATCGAGGAAGACCAACTTCTTTTCTATCTTCTTAGGAATCGTCCGTGCACAATTGAACTGCTAAATTTATTTAATTTTATTTGTTTATCTCCCATGCTACAATGAGGAAGCTCTCCTTCGTGCTTTATCCTTCAGACAGGCAAGGGAGGGAAGTACTCTCTGGCCTCTCCTTGCTCTCCACTCTTCTTTCACTTCTTCTTCGGCTGGCTCTTCTTGATCTGCGCCTTGTTGTCCTTCTTCGTCTTGAACCACGACGGAAGGAGACCCTTCTTCGACTTCTTCCTAAACTATCCATCTTTCTTTCAGCTTGGACATTACTCCAGTAACAAGTAAAATTCAAAATGAAGGGATGTTGACCCGGCTGGCTTGGTTCCGGGGCCGGCGGACTTCTTCGGAGCAGCCGTCGACTTGATCGACTTCGTAGAGGCCTTGGTCGAAGCAGAAAGGGACTTCAAGGAGGCCTTCGAGGAATTCTGCAATAAATACAAAATAAGAAAATATAATTTGTAAATAGTGATTTCTTTACAATTAGGTACTTGAAAAGTAAAACCTTGCTGCTCTTCGACTGGATGAGTTCGTTCTTGGAGTGGCGACTGGAAGGGCGATCCACTGAAAGGGAAAACAAAGAGTGAACATATCCCTCCCCTTCTCTCTTCGCCTTCTCTCACTTTTCACATCTCCACTCTTGGCGGGGTCATTCTTGTAGAGGATCCGCTTGCTCGGCTCGGACCTGAAAAGAGAGTTTCGAAGTGTCCAAGGGGGGTCGACGCAGGGATTGACCAACATTGGCATGAGGACAGGAGTGGAGGGGGGCAGGGCGGGGGCGGAGCCGCAGCGAGGACCGTCCGCGTGGCCCGTGCAGACGCGCGAGCCATGGCCGCTCTCCAAGGCACGCACCACCACCGCCGTGTTCTGTAATTCTCTCTTCTTATATTCCGTATCGATAATTGACAAGACTAGCCTCGGCAGTGAAGCCAAGAGCGACGGCGCGTCCAAGGATGGCCTCCTTCTCGGCCGCGTGCAGGAGGTGGCTGCGCACGAAGGCGAAGGCGCCTGCCGTGTACGACGTCGAAGGGGGCTGTCCTGAAGCGAATCGTCGGTTACTGTACTACCGTAGTCGAATGATAGAATCGACGACCAGCGAGCCAGAGAAGAGTGATGTCGACAAGGACGAGCTCACTCTGGATGGCCAGATCACAGCGGCCGAGCAGAGTGGAGAGAGAGCGGAAGGGAATAGTCTGAGACGGAAGAGCATTAGTAGTAGATGTAATAAAGAAGAGAAATATGTACCTGGAAGTCGGGTGCCTTCGCGATATCGACAAATCGCGCCGCTGCCTTGGTGAGGATGTGGGATTCAGTGGGCACGGACACCGTAGTCAGGCTGAGGACCAGCAGACACTAGAATTAGAGAGATGTTAGGGGAATTGAAGTGTTCTTGTGTCTACTGCAGATCTTTGTATTCAGTTGCCTGAGTGAGCTGCTCGACCCGGGCCGCGTCGACCGCCTCCAGCAAATACTGTAAAGAAGGAGACATCTTATTTGCCGTTCTAGTGAGGCTGTAATATTCTGACCGCCTCAAGCTGCTTCTGCAGCCCAGGCATCGCCAGCCCATTCGCGACCTTCAGCAGCTCCAACAGGGTGTAGAATGAAATGCTCATCTGCCGCTGAAATGGCGAAGTAGGAAGAGAGAATGAAAGAGAGAATGAAAGAGAGAGAGAGGGAGAGAGATAAAGAGAGAGAGAGAGGGAACTTACGTTGTTGTTGTCAATGTAGCCGGCCAGGATCTCGACCGTTTCTTTCTCGAAATGGTCCATAACCATCTTCCCCAGCTTGTACATTTCTCGCTCCTGAAATAAGTATTCAAATCATTATTTTGGTAAGACAAGTTCTCGCTTTGATATTTCAAGTATGATAGGTAACTTATATGTCATCCGAAATAATATAAATATTCAGATCCGAGCATAAATAAAAATATCCTTTTTCTAGGCGCAGTATAACGAAGGATCTGTGACCTTCTTGATGAGATTGGAGAGGGCGCTGAACTTATTCAGATCGACCCGATGGCTCTCTCCCTTGCAGAGGATCAAGACCGATTCGGGCTTGTCCATCTCACAATCAGCCTGCTTCTTCTCTCCCCCCAGTCTTTTTTACGTTCTTAATGAAGAATAATCGTCTGGATTCATAGAAAATGTCCTGGTCAAATTGCGTTCTGCCAATGTGGTAATCTTATCATTTTTTCGTGAGGATGTTGAAATTGGAGTTTTGCAAATGACCTTCTGAAGGGCACTCTTCTTGGAGGACTCGGCCTTTCGAGTGGTGGAAGAGGAATTTTGGGACTTCGTAGACATCGAAGACTTGGGCGACTTGTCCGACTTCGATGACCTGCTGGACTTGGCCGACAGGCCTCCCGCCTTTCCGGAATTGGCCGGAGCCGCCAGGAACTTGGGGCGCCCTCCGCGGCCGCTGGAAGCCGCTTCTTCTTCGATTCGTGGGTGCATCGCAGGAGAATTCATTCCTTCTGCTCAAACTGAAACCGTTGCCTTCAGAGATGTTTATTTTTCCAAACATCGCTATTCCAGACATTCTTAATGATTCTTGACAGCATAATTGCAAGAAGAAATGTGAAAATAGAAAAGTTATTTAGAGCCACGAAAGAACCAACCTTCCAGCGAAAGTTGAGATGAGTGAAATGAGGAGAAAAAACGACTTCTCGTTGCGAGATGATGTTCGATTTTGCTTAATCCAAAATTGAATACGATTTTGTAACCTTTCTTGCGCAAGTGCCATGATACTTTCAATATTTTAATTAGATGTCCTTTGGATTTGCATTTCTGCCAATAAGCACGGATGCAGTTGAAAATGATAAATGAAGATAAGTCTGGGCAAATATCTTTTTCGGTCATACTTGACAGCATGACATCAACCTCGGGGAAGAGAAAGGCCATGAATAAAGGCTTCTTCCACAACTGTTTTATGCCTATGTATGCACCGTTCCAAGTATTAATATGAGAGGGTGCAACGACGAGAAGCCATACCATTACATTTCCGAGACTCTCTCTTTCTTTCTCTCTCTCTCTCTCTCTCTCTCTCTCGGTCTCTCTCTCTCTCGGTCGGTCTCTCTCGGTCTCTCTCTCTCTCTCTCTCGGTCTCTCTCTCTCTCTCTCTCGGTCTCTCTCTCTCAATGTCTCCCTTGGCTTCTCTCTCTATCTTTCTCCTCTCTCTGTTTCGCTCGACTTCTGCTTTGTTGTGAGACTCAGTCTTCAACATTTTGTACAATTTAGTTCGAAACATCGTCAGGTAAAATGAAAATCACAACTGAACATAACAGAAAAAAGATTCATATGAACTGCTCAAGGCTTGAGAATCCTCATTTAAATTAAACCCAAAATACGTCATTACGCAACTAATTCTCTTTGCGCGTTTTCGGTTCTGTATTTTTAAAACGGAGGAGGCGCTGTCTGGCGGAAATAGCTGCTTTCTTCGTTGCTGTGAATACTTTGAATTATTTTTTCTTAAGTGAATGTCAACACGTGAACGAGTTCCGTTGTGCTGTTTTCTCGTTGACTTGTAAATAGCTGCCTTCTCTTTGGCAGTTCTTCGTGCTTGTCGTCTGGGGAGTTATCTTTGACCGCCCGCTTAATCCGCCCTTATCCTCCATCGTTGCCGCGGTTGGCCATTGCATGTTTTCCCAGATTCTCTTTTTTTGGCCGTGCGATAAAGTTGCCAGACATCATCCTTCCAAATCCCTTTCGATGGCGGTCGTTTAACCGGCAATGATCTTTGGGTCTGGATGAAGCGCGAAGAGTGAAAACTGTAAACCGAGCGCAGTTTTCGTTGTGATGGGTTTCGGTGCCATTGACCCTCTTAACACTGGACAGAAGAATGTCGAGAACGACTGCACCGTTTTATATTGCTCTTAAAAAAGAAAGTATTCATTGTTGTTGTCCTTCTTGCTCTCGAAATCATGCACCTTCTGTTTTTCTCCCCGCATTTTTATCACATGAATCGATGATGAAAGTGCATTCCCCCTCGAATTCTAACTGTACTTTTCCCCTCCGTTTCTCTGTTTTTTATAGCAGCTGCTACATCAAGAATAGCATCAAGACTATTCGAAGACAATATCTGGGTGTCCTTGTCGATCTTGTCCTGATTTCAGCATTCAGTTCAAGTTCTTCCTGCACTTTTAGATCGGGCGTAGTTACACCTGCTCCCGAATACGATAGCACTGGTTGTAAATTACATTCGTGTTCATCTTAGAATTCGCCATCAGATTTTCATTCTCACTCGCTTTAATCAGCACGAATAACAATTACAACCTGCTTTCTTTGTCGCTGATTGTTTAACGAGTTTACGCCACCAGCCAGGCTGGGGCCTTCCTTCGTAACTCTCATAATGTGCGACTTTTTCTCCTTTTCTCCTTTTTTAAGCATGCTGACGCGTAGCGATTCTTTTCGTCTCTCGCTTTGTCCTCCCAAAGTGTCCCATTGATTCTCCCACTACTATCTATCTACATCCTTCACCTTCTCCCTCCATCTCTCTCTCTCTCCCTCTCTCTCCCTCTCTCTCTCTCTCCCTCTCTCTCTCTCTCTTTCGCTCTCCCCCATCTCTCTCTCTCTCTCTCTCTCTCTCTCTCTCTCTCTCTCTCTCTTACTCTCTCGCCCACCTTGTTGTTCGCCATCCTCCCAACCAGCCATCCCTCTGTTGCTCTCCTGCAGCCTGCAGCGGCCATTGCAATATTAGTGATGGAAGATCCGCCGTTCGTACTTTGCACATTCTCCTTTCTCTCTCTCTGTCTTCTGTCTGTCTCTCTCTCTCTCTCTCTCTCTCTCTCTCTCTCTCGTTCTCCATCACTCTTTCTATCTCTCGTCCCTTTCTCTGCCCTCTCTCCACTTCTCCATCTCTAACCGACCACTTCTCCTTTCCTATTCTCCCCCTATCTTCCTTATCTCATTTCACTTTCCAACCCTCCGTCCACCCTTTCCCAATCTGCAACGTTGTATCCAATTGACCGTTACACTCTGCTCTGTCCTCTCCATCTCTAAAATTTTCTCCCCTTTTAAATGTTGGGTCAATGTTTCGTTTCATTATTGCAATTTGGGTACTATTTCGGTATTTCTATCGAAATTTGTTGTTTTGTCACATTGATTTTATTAAAATATAGTGTAGTTTTATCATTGCCGAGACTCGTTTTGAAATATCTCCTGTCGACTGATTGCGAAAAAACGGTATCACCTATTTTGATTTAATTGAAATATTTTTCCAGATATTAAAAAGAAAATATTTTAACTTTGGAGGAATATTGCTTGATTTTCGCTTTAGTTACTCATAGTCAGGCTTGTAATAAGTACTTGTTGCTTAATTTCCTTATCGAGTATTATGACTTTTCTCTCTCGCGGGATTATGTCATTCATTTTTTTAAAGATGATTTTCTAGCTATGAATTGAAGCCTTCATTAATCTTTTTTTCCAGGATTGTAAGCTTGTTCTTCTTTCTGACTTGGCAACTTTTTTTTCTCAAGTGCTATTTAAAGTATTACTGCTCGGAAAGCAGCGTGTCTAGTTTACCCAACTTCAACATTACAATTTGTGTTTTAGTCTGGCTTTACTTCTGCTCTCCTTCTTTTTCTTTTCTTTATATATTCCGTTCTCTCACCCATTCACCGTTCCTACCTCTTCGCAGTTTTATTTTCTTTTGCTCATCACCTTTTCGAACTCAATTCATTCAGTAGCAATTCCGAACGGATCACCATTTCATGATCATCATTTCTCTCTCGCTTTCTCTCTCTCTATCTCTCTCTCTCTCTCTCTCTCTCCGACTGATCTATGGATTTGAACACGCAGTGTAAGCCGAGGGAAGAATGTTTGTTCCTTCCTACTCTTTCTATATACGAATTGTTGACAGAGAATTTTTTTGCCCTTGTCTAATGGTAAGCTGATCTAATGATGCTATACACTTTGTTTTATCATTTATTTCACCATGCGAATATTTCTGCTTTACGAGTTCAGAGTAGATTTCAAAGAGCGTGGAACGAATAGAAAGTTCTCGGGTCGTGAAATAGTGATCGTTCTCTGTGCTTGAACATCGCAGTGGCAGCAGCAGTCTGCTACATCTTTGTGCAGCCCTGTCTGCTCCTTGCCCCTCTCTCACTTTCTCTCTATCTCTAGCCCCTCTCTCACTTTCTCTCTATCTCTAGCCCCTCTCTCACTTTCTCTCTATCTCTAGCCCCTCTCTCACTTTCTCTCTATCTCTTCCTTTCTCTCTTTCCTCGCTGACTCCCCTAACTGTTCCGCTTCCTCAATCTTGTCCTTTTCTCTCTTCTTTTCGACCCTCTCCTTTTTTGACGGTTTCCCATCTGTGAATTGCTGCTATAGCGGCATAACCCGTGCTCACTTCTTTACTCTCTCTCTCTCCCTTTCTCTCTCTCCCTCTCTCTCTCTCTCTGTCTCTTTTTTCACTCTCACCTGTTCCTCTCTCTTGTCCCTCCACACATGTTCATTTTTCACTTAATGAATTCGCCAGAGTGCCGTTCAATTTCTTAATCTCAGTTCCTCCTGGCAAATCCCTCTGGGAATCTCGACCTCTGCTCCGTCTCCTCTCTAGACCCTCTCATCATTTCCGAACGAACCAACGCAAGCGCTGTCCATGTGACCGGCAACCGATTTCTCTGTCTCCCGAGCCCTTTTCCCTCTCTGTCTTTCGTTCTTTCTCTTTTCCGCCCCTTGCATCAAATCTCTAACGATTAACCTACTGGTCGTTCCTATCACCTTCACTTATGATTAAACTGCTGAGTTGTTAGGCTGGTTCATATTGGTCCTAGAGGTGAACTCGCATGCACTTAATGTTTGGAACTTATGGAATTTTTCTTGCCTACGTAATCGTAAAATACTTAAACAAAACAAGCTCATTTCTTCCTTGTTCTAATCGCGAGTATGAATTGTGATTGGTATTATTTGGGCTGTTATTTTTAATGATATTTTGTGAGTGGACTTTGTAAAATAATTGTTAAGAAAAGTATCTTAATAAGAAAACGTTTTTTCCAGATAAGAAATGACTGACCGCGAGGCGGTGATCCACTTTGTGGGTGGAGCCGTGGGAGGCACCGCAGGGACAGCTCTGACTTGTCCACTCGAGGTCGTCAAGACGAGGATGCAGTCCACGAGGGGAGTCGCGCATGGAGAAGGTACAATCCAGTTCTCTCAATTATAGGGAATCATTAAAGTAATTATGTAAAACCGCATTTCCCATTAATTATGGGCATGCCACTGTTGGTTAAAAAAGACTTTCAGATATCCTATTTCGGATACTGACAAACTTTTTTTATTTTACTAAAACTTCTCGTAATGCTTTACCCCACAAAGCTTTTCGGTCCTATTCTGATTTAGAGGTCCCTGTCACAATTCACAATTTCTATTTGCAAGAATAGCTGAAAAAGTGAAACTAATCTAGAGTAGTTCACTTTATGGCAAGCGAACTTGCCACCTTTGTTCGGTACGGTAATCCGTGATAGCCATTTAATCATACCGTAATCTCATTAGTTGCTTAATCATACCGTAATCCCATATACTTGCTTAATCCTACAGTATTTCAGCTGGTCGCCCCTCCACTTCGTCAGGAGGCAGTAATAACACGAAGTCGACTCCTCTTTCTAGCTCATCGACATCTTCCGGGACTGCCGCTCGCTCCTCTCCCTACAAGCACATCCTAGCCAATACCACCCTTCAACAAATGGCCACTCCAAGACCAGGTTAGATTTTTATTTGCGTTTTATTTTTTTATTTTTTAAATTAAATTAGGCGTTGTCATTTAATTTTCCTGCATTCTTATCTTTAAAAATCCTCTATTCTATATGAGAATAGACTGTACCCTGTTGTGGAATTGAAATGACAGATGAATGAGTTCCCTCGTATCGGTCACATGGTCCTTCATTATTATCAGTATCTTATTGCTAGGAAAGACATGTTTGAATGTTTGATTGATAAGGAGCAGGACCACGCTGACCACGAGATTCTCAACTATTAAAGTTGTTGTGGAGGTGTATATGTTCTATTAAAAACACCCTGAAAAATTTAAATGCATAGATTGCCAAATAGTTCGGAGATTCGCCAGAGATTTAAGAATGGAGAGGTGCCGGGGTTCAGGATAAGAGAATGATTAGAAAGTGCGAAAAAAGAGTAAAAAAGGCTTCTTTAACTGTTTTATTGTTATATTAATCCTAGTATTTGGAGCATGTTGTATAGGAGCGCGTTTTAAAGGTCTCATAATCATTCAACCTATGGTATTACGTCTCGAACCTTTCAACCTGTGGTATTCATGAGTATTTTTAGCGAATTAATGAAAAGAGTAATGACTTTAGTTTGCACGACAACAACGAGCTTCGCCTTCTTCCGTTCTGTCGCCGGCCAGCAACAGAATCAGAATGAGCAACAGCAAAGGAGGCTCTTGAGATGGACGGTCCTCAAGCATTTCACGTTAGTATCCACTCGTCTAACTGCTTACAATTAGGAAACGAACAAATCCAAAAACATCAACTACCCTAGAAACTAGGAAAAGAGTAGGATGATAAGTAAGAATATGAAAAAATAAACATTAAAAGATTCGATTGTTTAAATTCTGAATTCATTTGTTTTGTCTAACACATTATTTAGGTTGGAAAACCCCCACCCCATTTTCCTTGATGATATCTTTTCTACTCTATCGAATCAGGAGAACCGTTTTTTTTTTTTAAATATTATTTCCTCTTCTTTTTTATTAATAATCTAGTGCTTTCCATCCTTAAAAAGCAGTTAAAAAGAAATGATTTCAACTGAGAAGTTGTTTCAGGAATATCGTGAAGAACGAGGGCTTCGCCGCGTTGTACAAGGGGCTCGTGCCGAATCTGATCGGCGTTGCTCCGGCCAAGTTGGTGACCTTTTTATTTTCAGCAGATTCCACCCCCCCCCTCACCTCCCTCACCCCTCTTCACTTCTCCTACCAAATAAGAGTATGAATTAGTTATCTTTATTAATTAATTATATTGTTTGATGAGCCATTCCATGACAAGCTGCTCTATAAGCAGGGCTAAAAAGGTAGAGTCTACTTTAAATTCCCATCCCGATTTTGGGTGCTCCAATGCCATATTTGCTATGATCCTATTAATCAGCTTCCATTTTGCAACACTCTGATCACATGGTTGAGTTTGCAACGAAATGTGGTGATCTTGGATCTTGCTTCAATTCCTTTTATTTTTCTTTCACCTTCAAAATCTCTCTCTTTCCTTGTTCCTTTCAATGTTCTCAGCTGCTCAGCTCCATTCGGTGTTCGTGTCCTCTTCCGTGGGTGGTTTGGGTGATGCTCGCAGTCACGTGCTACTGCTTAGGCACGCGTTGTAAGGCTGAAAGAGGCGAGAGAGAGAGAAAGAGGGAGAGATAGGAAACGAAAGAGAGCAGAGAGAAAGATATCGAGATAGGGAGATAGCGCGCCAGAGAAATAGACCTTTCGCTGACACCGCACGGACAGATAAGCTGCAGAGCATGACATTCTTTCCTCATCTTGCTCTTTCTCTCTATCTCACTCTCTCAGTCTATCTCTCTCTCTCATTTACTCTCTCTCTCTCGCTCTCTATCTCTCTCTCCTTCACTCTCTTTCTCTCCTTTACTCTCTCCCGTTCTCTATCTCTCTCTCCGCTTCTCTCTCTGTCTTGACTTGTTATCTACCTGAATAATTTCACCAAGCTATTTGCAAGGCATGGAACTCTAGTTGCACACCCTGAAAAAAAGCCTAATCACTCCACGAAAAGAGTACAAAGATATGCTGATCCGATAGCGAAAGTTGTGACGTAGGGAAGATGTAAGGTAGACTTGGACAAGCAATGGCCATACAATTATCAGGAGGGTGCAGGAAACGGGAACGTTGTGTAATAAACGTTTATGAAGCCACTTTCAATTGATCTTTTAGACGAAAGTAATTGCTTTGATTTTTTGGTGTTATTTCGAAACATAAAATGAAAAGAAGCTGATTTAATGCACGAATGGAGAAGAAAGCGAGGCGGGCTCGCTCTTTTCACTTAAAAGTATAGTATATGCATAAAGATCCTCTCGTAAATGTTTAAGCTTTGTGAGTGATAATAGAAAAAAGTTGTACATAAAAATTTGTGCCATAAATACTGAAGCTTGGTGATGAGTGGTAATAAATAAATGAAAGAAGTAGTTTAATCACGCTTTTAAATATTTAGGGGGCATTTTTATGAATATACAATAATTTTTAAAAGAATGGTGAATGAAAGAAATATGTGAAGGGCCGTCTATTTCTACACGTACTCGTCTTCGAAGAGATTCTGGAATGAGACGGATTACTTCTTGCCGAACAGCGCGCTCATTCACATGCTCTCCGCTGCATCTGCAGGTTTTTATGCTTGCGCTTTACAAAAATATTCTTTTATCTATATATATTTATTTATTATATATTTATTTGTTTAAAATGGAAACAAACCTCGAATCAAACATATACCACACGAAAAATTTTTATTAGCAATGCTCAAGTTGTTGTAGCTGCATAGATAGGAAGGGTTGTAACAGAATAGCTTGCTGTCATGACGTGGCAAGATTAGGGAAAAGAGTAGAAGAGAGTAAGTAGCTGTTTCTATAAATGTCATCACATTGAGTATAGCAACACATCATCAGCTGATTCTTCAACGTTTTATTCTCCATAACCGTTCTCTCCCTCTCTCTCTCTCTCCTCTCTCTTTCTCTCTCTCCATCTCTCCCTCTCTCTCTCCCATTTGAAAATCCACGTCTTTGATTCTTCCACCGAATTGGCCATTACACCATTTCTGGCACTTCAATAGCCTCGTGATCATTGCGAGAGTCACGTGTATTTGCCTACTTCTAACTGTTAGCGACCATTCAGTGGAAATATCTCTGTCAGCTCTCACTCTCTCTCTCTCTCTCTCTGTCTCTCTCTCTGCCTGCTTCTCTCACCTTTTCTTCATCTGTAACCCTGAAAAATATCATTTGAAAACATAGACATCACGAGAGTTTATTTGCTTTCAAGGCAACTTATTTTTAAACCATAGCTGTGCCATTTAATAGGCCAGGTTGGTCTTTAACCAACGAGTAGCCATGGTGGAATATATGGTTAGTGTAATCTTAATCTGGTCGGCATTCCTGATCTCTCCGGGAATTCTGCTGTTTTTCAACCTCTATGACGGCATTGGAACTGGCTTTCCTCCAGTGTTTTGTGGGCCAATCCCACTCTTGCCTTTTATCTCTAATTCTCTCTCTCTCTCTCTCTCTCTCTCTCTCTCGTTTCTCTCTCTCCTCTCGCTCTCTCACTCTTTTTCTCTCTCCTCTCGCTCTCTCGTCTCGTCTCTCTCTCTCTCTCTCGCCCAACCATCCGTGCCTTCCTCTTGTTGCCATCTCCTGGGGTCAGTGTCACGCGGTCTTTGACGGAATCCGACCAAGGGTTTAGGTGAGGGGCTAGAGAGAGAGCGAGAGAGAGAGAGAAGAAGGCAGGAGGAATGATAAAGAGAGATAGAGAGGAGGATACCGATTAGAGAAGTCGAGAGAGCACTAGAGAAGCAGAGGAAGAAGCAGAGTCCCTAAGTGTATGGAATAGTGTGCAATGGTGCAAGAAGAGTTTGCTCGGCCTAGGCCACGTGGTCGCCACATGGACGTGTTCTTTAGACGGTCTTCTTGCTTCTCTCTCTCTCTCTCTCTCTCTCTGTGTGTCGCATGCTCTCTCCACCCTCCTGGTGTTCCTCTCCCTCTCTCCTTCTTTCGCTCTCTCTATCTCTCTCACCTTCTTTTGCGCAATCTCGGATTCGATCTCCCTTTCTCTCTCTCTCTCTCTCTCTCTCTCTCTCTCTCTCTGTCGCTCTGACTTCTCCCTCTTTCTAACTTCTGTTCTTTTTCTCTCTCCTCTTTCATTTCTTCTCCATTTGCAAACAAAAAATCCGTCTATGATAAATGTAGAATGATGATTATCAAGTAGAACGGAGTGGGAGAAGATGGGAAAGTTAGTTCTCAGACTGACGTCTTTTAAGAAACGAAGAGTAAAAATAGCCACAATGATGACAGTGAGCTGGAAATTGAAACTGAAGAAGAATGTGGAACAACGGAAAATGTATTGGAAGGTATGAAATGGGTAATGCTCTTTTATCAAAGCCTGTAGTAATTGCCAAAGAAGTAGAGGATAAAGTTATGCTACTTTAATAAATAAACAGCGAAGCAGTGATAGGAGCTCTGCATTAATGAAATAAATATTGACTGGTTGTCGTTTTGTTTGAATTTAAAAATATTCAATTTCAGGTTTTGTGAGCGCGAGCGCAGTGAATCCGATCTGGCTGGTGAAGACTCGGCTGCAGCTTAACCAGGGCACTCACATGAGCATCTCGGCCATGGTGCGGAGGGTCTACCAGAGGGAAGGCATCAAGGGATTCTATAGAGTAAGTCTGGGTTAATAATAATAATAATAAGAATTATTATTATTGTTATTATTTATTCCTTAATTAGGAGTTCTCTCTCTCGATATTTTGTGGAATGGAATTTCGGAATCCATAAAGGAATGAATGCAGATCTCTTCTGATAATCTGGATGTTGTTCGTTCTTTAATATTGCTATGGAAAGGGAAAGTGATTAATTTAAAGAATATTAAATAAAATGTCTTTTTTTATTTATACATTACTTATTTTATTTATTAGGGAGTGACTGCTTCGTACGCGGGCATCTCCGAGACGGTGATCCAGTTCGTCCTCTACGAACACCTCCGGCGACTCCTTCTCTCCGCCTCGGGTGGCAGTGACGGTCAGCATCTTCTTTTCTTCTTTGGAAATGGGCGCATTATTTCTGTCAAGCTGTTCTTTTGACGAGAGTTAATACATTTCGTCTATCTCGAACAAATGTTCAGTGAAATAAAAATCATAGTCATAGATTATCCGGATACCAAATCTACAAGAGTCAAAGTAATCTTACCTTGTGATTAGCTAAACTTTATACTCGCAAAGTTTTGCTTTGAGGATGCTTTCAATTGCAGAGGACAGGCGCAAGATGGACTTCTTGAACTTCATGGTCGCAGGAGGAACCGCCAAGTTTGTTGCCTGCGTAGCAGCGTATCCGCACGGTTAGTATAAGCTCTAGCTTTACCATGAAATGGTAATTAATATAACTTTTTCTCTTTCTCTTTTTCAGTTGTATAAGAAGACATTTCCAGTTTACGTTATACATCGCTTGTTATCACATCAAGGATTTCAACTATTTTTTTCTCTTTATTTTTCAATTTAGCTTCCTGTAAAATCGTGCTTCAAAAACTACAGTAACTTCAAAGATGCAAGTAACATGAATACGAAATCTAACTGCATTTCATTTCAGAAGTTGTCCGGACCCGTCTCCGCGAAGAGGGCTCTAATAATCGTGGTTTCTTCCGTACTCTCTATCAACTGTACAAAGAGGGCGGCCATGCAATGTACCGCGGTCTTTCTGTCCAGGTGCGCAAGGTTTTATGGTTTAAACCACTCTGATTTAATATTACTTTGTAAAACTGTTCCAAATTAGAAGCGACGCTTATTAATATAAAAAAAAATCTTGCCTGCAGATATTTTCATTCATTCCATATTTTAGTTTCTTTTCTTTGTATCCTTTTATTTATTTGTTTCTGATTGGTATTAATTTTCTTATCCTTTTATAACTAACAATGAATATCTTCCTCTTCACAGTTGATGCGGACGGTTCCGAATACAGCGATAACGATGGGAACATACGAACTGGTTGTCTACTTGCTCCATCAGGTCTGACATCTTGGACAGGGACATTCTAGCAACTCGACGAAATCCTCCCACCTTTATGTCATCTTCAGTTTGATCATTCAAGGCTTCAGAAGAAGAAGAAAACAAGAAATATTTCAGTTTCTTGCGAAACCCGAGCGCTTATCCCCTTTCTTCGTTTTTCTATCTAGTTTAATCTCGCGCATATTTTCCGTTTAAGAAGAGTTTTACACGATCATTGTCTATAAATAGGGCATTCTTCTGATTATGATCCTTATCTTATAAGTCTTTTCTTATTTCTTCCAACAATTCTCGTTTCAAATGTAGTTCCTTTCTTTCCTTACCAGTTTGATTGTCTAATGACTATGGCTTCTTGCTGTTCGTCTTAATCAGTCTCATCCTGTTGTTAGAGATTCAGCCTTAAGAGTTCACAGGCTTTCTCTATGTTCCCGGCTTGCGCAATCTAGAAGAGAAGCAGCTTTTTCTTTCTTTCCGCATCTTATATAATTAATTCATCTTTGACAAAAGAGGTTCATCTGCAGTGTGATTGATGGCTGGATGTTTTGTGCTTGCCAAGATCATTTTCTGATTGTCACAACTAATTCAACATCATTATTTGCTTACTTACCGTACACTCCTTGCAGATGTTCCTTGTTTGCCTATATCACGGCCTATTTCATTTCATTTGTGGTTACGGTGCCCACCCGTTCTCTCCCCAACTCAGCTCACATCTCTCTCTCTCTCTCGAGAAGAGTTGTTGCGGTTTTTGCGTTGTGATGCTACTGTATATTATTTATACATTAAATATCCGCCCAATATATTAGTACAGGTTTAAGTTTTTTGTTCACAATTCTTTTTTATCTAAACGAAACGTGCGGATATATTGTGGGCGCCATATTTTCCCTGAGTACGAGAAAGAGTCGACAAAAGCCGAGTGTTTCTTCTTCTTCTTTTCTTTTCTTGTTTTAAATCTCGTACGGTGTATATCGATTTTCATGTGCACATGACTGTTTTGCAGTTACGAGGACGCGTCATTGTTCTGTTCTCTGCAAGCAAGTCAAACTAGTCTAGAGCCATGAACTTCCAATCCATACGTAGATTTTAGCCCCACTCTCAAGGCACCAATCACTCCCCTTTTCTATCAGCGCCATTGCTTTGTGCCCAAGTAGATTAGCAAGGTGCTCGATTGTCTCCTCCACTTCCTCATGATTCAGTTGCCGCAAGTCTCTATCATTGCCGTATGAAGTTCTCTCACTTCTCAGTACTACTCTGTCGCTCTATTTCTTCTCTATTGGTAACTGCAAGCAGGACGCGAATTTTGTTACCCATTATGCCCTGTTCATCATATCTCTTGCGAGTTTGGCTGCAAAGCGGTACTAAAAAGGATGAATTCACAGGTCTTGTATTCAGAATGGTCCTATAAAATGATTTATATATTTTGGATAGTGGACACCAGAGCTCTGCTTTTAGTTTTTCTACTTCTTACGATTCGAAATGAGTGGCAAGACCTGTCAATTCATCTTTAATAAGAAAATATTCTGTTGTTGTATATTTGTTCTCTCTACCTGGATTGTGATGTTTTCGAACTAGCTTCCAAAATGCCTTTCACTGTCAACGCAAGTGAATCTTCTCATACTTTGTTTTCTTTTTTTCCATTATCTTTATTCCTGCTCTCGTTAACGTTTTAAATAAATAGTGCAGCAAAATAAAGCTTGCGAGCGAATGTTTGAAATGAACTGTACGGAGAGACAATTGACGGATACAATTTAGCCAGGCAAAATCTGACCTGATTTAAAGCCTCTATGTATGTAAAGACGCAAAACTTATTAAGGCAAACAGTTGTCATGGCTAACGACCTGCCGAATCGATGGTTGAACCGTAGATGACAAACAATTACTCAATATATTTTTTGATATTCTTACAAGTATTAATGTCTCGCTTACAATTAGGTAGAGCAATCAGACATAGCAATCCTTGAGTGCGCACACAGAAACATCCGATAGAGTGAGTTCGTCATGGATTGGGGCCGAGAATTGGAGAAGCAACTCACGACGTTTGGATGTCATCGTAAAGGCATTGTCAGAGAAGTAGAACGGAGGTGCGAGTGGTCTGGAAGAGAGGTTTGATGGTGTCTACCAAGAGTGGAGAAAAACATGTTTAGGATAGAATAAGCTCTCAAATTAGGCTCGAACTGCTTCTAATTTGGCTCGGGTATTCTATAATCAGGCTGAAATAGCAGAGAAGATCTCTCTCACCTGACTACATCCAGCCATACGAAGGGAGCGATTGCTGATGCAGTTATGCTTATCTGTCATAGATGTCAACCTTTCTTTTTTCGGAGCAACAATAAGAATGTAAATGATCACTTCAAGGGTTCCAAATTTGAAATGAGAAACTTACCTTAAATTGATCGATTGAGACTCTTGTGATACTGTCGATTTTAACAGTTCCTGTTTCGGCGAGATCAACCTGTAATACGGCTTATATAATAAAGCTATTAAAATATATTAAAGAAAATATTTATCATTGAATCCAAAAAGAGGCAAAACTTATCCGACATGATATAGCTTATCCGGCAAAGCGGTCGTTTCATAGGTCGTGCCGTCCTGCAGCAACAGCTTTCCTTGGAAGACAAAGTCTTCAACGCTGGTGTTCAGCGCCATATTTCGGCTGAAAATGCGAAATTTGCTTACATTAATAAAAAAGGAAGAGAAAAAGAAAAGCATGCTTGCATTGCTGTATGGCGAAATGTTTTTAAAACTAAAATATTAAAAAAACCTGTTTAATTCTCCAATGTCCAGCCTGACGGAAGTGTGGGCGGGAACGTCGATTTCGAGTGGAATCGTGTCCACGGGCAAGAATCCATTCGTCCACGCGAGAGTCAAGATCTGAAGCGAGATTTATTTTTTTTCTTTTTTATACAAATAAGTTTTTTTTTTCAATAATAAGCAACAATAAACTAATTGTAATAATCCCGAAAAAAAGAAAAACCTCGATCTTGACTTTCGTCAGATTGCTCGCTCGACTGTTGACGACGAACGCCTCGAGGTTGTTGTTTCCATCCAAGTACTGCAGATCAAAGGGACACTTTGTATAATACAAGTCAACCATATTGTCTAGTATTGACGGCTCACTTGTTCAGTACATTATGAAGATGATAACTAACGAGTGAGACAATTGTTGGCGAGAAGAACCGCTTCACTTCGTAGTGCGCGGGCTTCCATCTACATTTTGTTTTATTTATATGCTGTTTTCTTGCTGAGAAAAAAAAATCATTTTTGACAATCAGGCACAGCCCTGCTCGAACTTATGCACATATTATTAGGCAAACGTATGTAAATTACTGCTTCATGTAATCCGTTTAACGGTATATACATATATTTTGTTTGTTTTGCGGATGGCACTTGAAGGGTCGTTGTCCCGACAAACTGCATGAATGGCGGCTACCTGAGCTCGAAGTCGATGGTGCTCCAGGTGGGCGCGGCCCACACATCGTTCAGCTGCCAGTACAGGGCACACATTGTGTTGCCTCGACCATCCTCCAGCAGACGGCCTTGATGTCTGAAAAGCAGTCTCTCTCTTCACTCTCTCTCTCTCTCTCTCTCTCTCTCTCTTACTTTCTCTCTCTTTCGCTTTCTTTCTCTCTCTCTCTCTCTCTCTCTCTCTCTCTTTATCAAACCCTGTCTCTCGCTCTCTCGCTCTCTCACCTGAGATAGTGTTCCGTCTCTGCCTTGTAAGCAATGGCCTGATGCAGTTGCGTGAAGTAGACGAATCTGTCACTGAATGCCTTCTCATTCTTTACGCACTCCTGAATGGCGGCACCGTCGTTGCGTCGCTCGGTGTCGCAACCATTCGGCATCTGAATTGGCGATCACTTATAACAAGCTCAGCCCACCCGTCCATCCGATCCAGACCGGAAAGTGAGAGAAAATCATAGTTAGAAGAGTCATCTCGCCGCCCGGATGGTGCTGCCGCCAAGTCATCGAAGGAGAGAAGTAGTTAAAGTCACTGTCATTCAGCCAGCGAAGCATCGTCGATCTGAAAGAAAACTCCTTTCTCTCTTTCTGTGTCCCTCCTCGTTCTTTCTCTTGCTCGGTCTTGTTCGATCTAGTTTTCTTTCTCTCTCCCTCTCTCTCACGTTCTCTACCCTCTTTCTCATTTTCACTCTCCCTCTCTCTCAATTTCCTTCTTACTCGCACACTCTCCATCTCTCTCACACTCACTCTCTCTCTCACTTGATTTCTCTCTCTCTCACTCTTCTCTCTCTTAATTTTTCTCTCACTCTCTTTCGGTGTCGCTCTCTCTTTCTCACTCTCTCTCACTCTCTCCTTTCCTACATCGTCTCTCGCCCACTCCCTTTCCTTCCTTGCCCACCTGACTGGCACGCTCTGCAGCCCGTATTCGGTGGCGCAGCGAGGAGTCGGATACGTCGCATCCTTCCACATGTTTAAGAATTCATTGTAGAAGTGGACGTCGCCATAAAGGGAGGAGCCAGGCTCAGGCGAGATGCCTCCTGCTCTGAAGAAATGATCAAGAAGTCAGACTGACATAAGAACAGTTTCAAGTTATATTCTTTCTTTTCCAAGGCTAAATACAATCTAGTCGTCATTGTCAAATGGTATAATTATTTTATATATTAATTAGGATAAACATTAATGCAATTGAAATATCTTTTTATCACTATGGTAACTGAAAAATGCATGTTTAGAAATAGATGTTGATTATTTACTTGAATGTCTCAATGCCGTTGGATGGACTGGAGAGAAGATATTCTCGACTCTTGTCCAATGACGTCACCAGCGGCAGCATTGTGTCCTTGTAGAGAAGTTTGTAGTCGTTGTCCATTTGCTCATCGAAAACGGAAGTTCTTCCTTTTCTTGTTATACATACATATATCTCTATTTCTTGAACTTGCGCGGGAGATTCAAAAGTTAATTTCACCAAAAATGACTTACTAGAGTAGTTCTGGGCGTAGAACCAGCCTCCGCGAAGGCCCAACTCATTCTCGTTGTTGCCGGCGAACAGCAAGATGGATGGGTGGCTTTTGAGACGATTCACCTCAATACAGACTGCTATTTTTCATTCTCATTTCTCCGGACGTTCAATTAATGTTCTAGAGAAAAAAATGAACGCATTTCCGGAGTATCTCTTTCTTACCTGTTGCTTGACTTCGACCATAACGGAATTCAAAAATTCTTGGTCGGCCGGATAAAGATTGCATGCGAACATGAAATCCTGCAGTTTAGGAAGAATATAAGTAAGACAAAATATGACATCATAAAAAATTGAGATAAAAAAAACGAAGACCTGCCAGATGAGAATGCCCTTCTGGTCGGCCAGTTCATAGAACTCGTCCGATTCGTAGCGGCCACCGCCCCAAACTCGCATCGCGTTCATTCCTGCAAGAAAATAAAAAAAATAAAAAGAAATAAAATAATTAAAATAATTAAGAACAGATAAGAACTACAACGACAAAATTCGTCTTCTCCCAATTTACCGGCAACTCTCGATGACTCGAGCAGGAATTCAAGGCGCGCCGAGTGATTCTGCGCCGGAAGGGCGTGGATCGGAATCCAGTTTGTGCCTCAAGAGTTGAGGTAAAGAAAAACGAGAGTTCTTGAAATATTTTTATTTCGTAATTCCTCATCACTATAAAGCCACTCACAATCAGCTATTGTTTATTAGACATAAATGCATTAAAAAGCTTTCCATCAAAGAACGCCAGAACATCTCTTGCAACTATTCCTACCCTTGAGAAAGACGGGAACGTCGTTGACCCTGAAGAAGAAGTGTCTTCCATTCTGATGCTTTCCCTCGTCGACAAAGTCCTGGACAAGCTCCACGTGGCGGAAGCCAAATTTGATGGCCTTGGAGTCGGCGAACTCTTAATCGTAGTTTTTCACTTTTTTATTTAAACGTGCAAAATTAGATAATAGGTGCAAACAAGATCTACACTTCGTGCTAAAGAATGAAGATACAAACCACCACCAGCATGCAGCTTAGCTTCTATCAAATAGAGCTTTTGTACGCCATACCCGTTTGGCCACCATAGCTCCACCTAACAAAAAGAACAGGCAATTGATGGAATCAGCGAATTGATTAAAAATATATACATTAATATATCTCGTAAGGAACAATCAATAATGATTCTCTTTTTTGCTTCAAAAATCAATAACCTGACTACGCGGCACTTTGAGCGTAAGTTGCATGTCAAATTGTGTCTTGTCAGTGAATTCAATCTTCGTCCTTTCCTTGATTCCCAACTCTGGGATGGCGACGAGCAACTCGACCTTCTTGGAAGGCAGCAAAGAAAGTCCGCGACGGATCTCAGCAGTCACTTCCACTTCGAAATCATCTTCCAAAATAAAGCTATTTATTTATTTATTTATTGGTTTTTTCAGAAGCCTTTAAATTATTATTAAAATAATAATTTGAAAAGTTAATTTAAATTATTTCTCTAATATTAAATTTTAATATATATTTCAACCACCTGTCGTCCTTGTGGCCGTCGCAGTCAGATGCTGAAGGTAGACTTCATCAAAGGCAACTAGACGAGCAGGCAGCCAGACGCCCACTGTCGGAAAGGCAGGACCCCAGTCCCACGAGAAGGATGCTTGCATCTTTCTGCAGAGATAGAGAGAGAGAGAGAGAGAGAACGGACGAGAGAGCGAGAGAGAGAGAACGGACGAGAGAGCGGGAGAGAGAGAACGGACGAGAGAGCGAGAGAGAGAGAGAACGGACGAGAGAGCGAGAGAGAGAAGACGGATGAAAGAATGAGAGAGAGAGAGAGAGAGAGAGAGAGAGAGAGAGATCCAAGAGTAGAGGGAATGAGCGGGAAAGAGATAACGAAAGATTCGACGTTTGGAGAGAGATGAGAGAATACGTATCTTTTTGCCTTATATTTTCTTTTATATAAATTGGAAACGGCTGACCTGATGAAGTTCGGTCGGCATTCGCCGTGGAAGATCTCTGGTGTGCACTCGGGAGGAATCGAGTGGCCAAAATTGCGCTAAATATCATCTCTCGTATAAGTTTCACAAAAACTCTCTAGAGACACCTTTATTTTGTTTAATAATTTTAATATCAATTCAGTTCACGCATCAAATCTATAGTTTAAAAAATTAATTAATGTATTAACTTTCATGTTTGCTACTGGGCGGAGGAAAAAAATGATTGACTAAGACGCATTTCTTGCTAACCTCGTACTTTTTTGATTGAGCTTCCACGTAGTCGATGGGCGATAGAAATGCAACTTCTAAGAGATTCTCTGCATTCTAAACACACATATGGTTTGCCGCACAATAAAAGAGCACAGAAAAGGCTACAATTATAAGAATGCACCTTTATTTGTTTCGTGACGTCCACGGTGTACTTGACGAACTGATTCTGGGCACGGAGGATGGGATTGCCGTTCAGAAGGACATCAGCCACGGTGTCGAGGCCGTCAAATTCGAGGAGAATTGAAGAACGCTAGAGAGAAAGAGAGAGAGCCAGTGAGAGATAGTGAGAGAGAGGGACAGTTAGAGAGAAATAGAGGGTGAGAGTGTGAGAGAGAAAAGGAGAGAGAGAGAGAGAGTCAGAACAGAAACAAAGAAAAGAGAAAGAGAAGAAGATAATGCACCTCGAGGAAGTGGTCGTCGAGCGAGAACTTCTTGGAGTACGTCCAGTTCTCGCGTGCCACCCATCGCAGTTTCTTGTCGTTGTCCGAGTAGAGGGGCTCGTCAATCAGCCCTGCCTTCTTCAGATCCGTGAAGATGTCGCCCGGCACGTTGCCGATTCCGGTCTGAATTTTTTGGTATTTTTAACTATATTTATTTAATTTTTTCTTTCTATTTTCTTGCTAGAAAAGGATGTATGAACAAATACGTATCTATGTATGCACTTGCATAGCTACATACATATGTACATATGTATGTATAGCACATTTAAAACTAGCTCTCTTCCCGGTTTACATTCCTGTTCGCAGATAAATTAAGGAAAGTTAAGTATCTCTCTCATGCTCCCTCTGCCTCTCTTCCTCTCTCTTACTTCCTCTCTCTCTCTCTCTCTCTCTCTCTATCTCTCTCTCTCTCTGACTTTGGCGTTGTCGCCGCCTTTGGGTGTGTTGGTGAAGTTCCATGCGCCGTCGAGCGAGAAGAGGAGAGGGCCGGCTTCGGCGAATAAGAAGCGAGTGACGACGAGGGCGGAGAGCACGAGAAAGGCAGCCAGGCCGGCCATGCCGAGAGAGAAGGAGTGGCGGCAAGAGAAGAAGCCTCTCTGGCGAGCAGACCCGGAAATTGACAGGTGCTTTCAGGGAGCACGATTCAACCACAATGATAATCTACAACCACGTGAAACAAATTAACAACCTCGCAAAAGCGATGGCCACTATGTACATATATGAAAAATAAAGTAAGACAAAGAAACAGAGCTTAAAACTCGTTGGGCAGGAAGGAGAAACAAATTCACTTTCTTTTTTTGCTATTCTCTGGGAAGCACCTCCGTTTTCTACTTCCGCCCATTTCGAACCATTTTCACAATCATTCGAAATGGACGGAAGTAGAAAACGGAGGTGCTTCCCAGAGAATAGCAAAAAAGGAAAGTGAATTTGTTTCTCCTTCTTGCCCAACGAGTTTTATGCTCCGTTAAAGAATCAAGTTTCACTGCAAAACATGGAAACTTGATTCTTTAACTAGAGACCGCAGATGATTTTCCCAAACCGCTTGAAAATGTAAATGAGGACTGATTTTGGGGAGTTTAGGTGATCAGAAAACGATTTCTACAATCAGAATCTCACGAAAGTTTGAAATTATCTAACAAAAACGCCTTTAAAAAATGAGAATTCCTGGGGAAGATGGGCCTCCTACAGTAAGCCCGTCCACGTATCTCAATGTGCCAAACGGAGTTCGGTTGGTCAGATGCTCGAACCAGACGATAGTAGTTGTGCTCGATAAATTTAATTCCTATTAATTTTCCATTCTTTTGCTTTTTTAAATCTAATTTTATATCCGGCTAATCTCCATGATCATTCTTCTAAGTGGTTTCACACCCTCAAATCGCCTCTATCGAAGTGGTTAATTATTTCGACTAAAAAATAACCACATAATCAACGACAATTCACTATCGCCTCGCAGAATCTCGGTCATAGTTTACATAGGTATACTGGCGGATGTCTTCTATCATAAAATGATGTTTAAAAATCCCGAGGACATCTGGGATACATATTAAATCATTATAAGTGGGAGAAACCATGAAGTGATAATTTTGTTCGAGGAAAATTTTTCGTGTTTGCTCGCAATATACGAACAAAAAAAAATCAGTGTACTGAATCCAGATTGGCTTTAAGTATAATCTCTCTTCAAGATGCGATCAGGGAATACCGATAAACGAAATAGAACGAAAAAATGAGCTTGCACCTGTTTCAGCTAGAAACTATCTATCAATGATATCTCCTTATCGCCCCGCAGAAATTCGACAAGAAACCGCCTAGCTATCACACAACATGCCATCTAATATTAAATTAAAATAAGAATCCCCGAGCTTGCGGATGAACCAAATTATAGTTGAAAAACTGAAAAAGCCAAGCTCACGGAAAAAAGCTTCTAATGAGGTTTTTTCAGCGTAGTGCCCGTGTATGCAAGGCAGAATAGCGCCCAAAATTTGAAAAACCTTCCTTTAAAATATTGACAAAAAGATTCTTGACAAGTTTACCGACAAACTGCAAAAAAGAATAAAAAGTTATAGAACAAGCTCTCTTAAAAAATTTGAATTTATCAGTCCAAAATTCTGCTAATTCAGTTATGGTAGGTTGACCCAGTTTTGTGTTATGTCATTCTTTCACTCTGCGGTCTCTATCTTTAACGGAGAAAGCACACAGAAAAAAATGTTATGCACAAAAAATGTTATGGAAAAATGTTCCGTGGAGATGTTACGCTGAGAAAAACATGTGATGTTTTCGCCCTCGTGAGCGTCGCCTCCTCTTAAGAAAAAAAACGTAACATTTTTTGTAAATACCTGGATGATACGTGGAGCGTTACATTTGGGCATGCACAAAAATGTTATGTTTGGCCGGAAAGGCGGCGAGCGTAGGAAGAGCGCCTCCTCAAAAGAGCGAAGTACCGATCACGTCCGATCTGGCGAGTTAAGCAACGTCGAGCGGCGACACTTAGAGGGT
This sequence comes from Allodiplogaster sudhausi, assembly GCA_945643635.1. Lineage (NCBI taxonomy): Eukaryota > Metazoa > Nematoda > Chromadorea > Rhabditida > Diplogasteridae > Allodiplogaster > Allodiplogaster sudhausi. Next base: position 866,871 of record CALZFC010000045.1, on the reverse strand, counting down.
TCAAACCCACATGTGGTCAACGTTTTCCCAACATGTTTTGCGCGTATTATTTTACATAAAAACCTACAGTATCCCGTTCAATTGTGCCATCTGAGGTCAGCTGGGTCAACATGCTCCAAATGTTACCTTTATTTTATTTTTATGAGTCAAGTGCGCAAGTGTCTTTCCGACCTTTTTAGCAGAATGAATTAATTGCTCTGTTCCAAAGAGACAGTGATATTGACATACAACTTTAAAAGTTTATCGATCGGCAGAAACTGCAAAATCAACTGTGAAAGAGTCTTGGACACAGTGATTTTTCAATCTCTCTCCATTTCTTGTTTTCTCCCCTTCTCTCGCAATTAGTAACTCTACTTATTTATCTCTCTCTCTCTCTCTGTCTCTCTCTCTCTTTCTCTCTTTCTCTCCCTCCCCCCTCTCTCTCTGTATGTATCTCTGTCTCTCACTCCCTCTCTTGGTATGTCTGTCTGTCTGTCTGTCTCTCTTTCTGCCTGTCTATCGCTGTCTCTCTCTGTCTGTCTTTCTGTCTCTCTCTCTCTCTATTTCTTTCTCTCCCTCCCTCTCTCTCTCTATGCATGTCTCTCGTCTGTCTCTCGCTCGGTCTGTCTGACTGTCTGTCTGTCTGTCTCTCTCTCTCTCTCTCTCTCTCTCTCTCTCTCTCTCTTTTCTCTCTCTCTCTCTCTCTCGACAGGTACCAGGACAGCTCTCTCGCTTTTGATGCGAACACTACAAAGAGACCGAAAGGTGACTCTCTCTCTATGTCATTACATTCTGGCCAGAAAGGCGGTTCTAATGAGGTACAGAGAGATGTGTAAAAGTCACGTTGAGCGTTGTTCTTGCACTTACAAGTTTGCGTACAAGAGCGAGGAACACGGCCAACTCCTGACATTCACTTACAAAGAGAAAGAAAGAGAGAGAATAGAAAGAGAGACAGAGAGAGACAGAGAGAGACAGAAAGAGAAGGAGAGAGAGAAGGAGAGAGGGAGCGAGGGAGCGAAACACCGAGAGACAGAGAGAGAGACCATATTGATTGATAATTGGGCGCAGAAACAACTGTTTCTGAGATTTGTGAGTTTGTGTGTTTCTTTTGCTGTGAACGCTATAAAGAGACGGAAAGGTCATCTCTCTCTATGTCATTAGATTCTACACAGAATAGCGGTTCTAATGAGGTACAGAGAGATGCGGATAAATAACGTTGAGCGGTTTGATTACACGCACAAAAAAGAGGGATCCAACTTTTGCCACACGGCCAACTCCTGACATCACGAACAGTGTTCACATATATGTTCTCAGAACTCGGATGAGGTTCAGAATTACTTTTATGCAACATTAAATAGCTTAAAAGAACCGCCTTTTTCTGTAGAACAATGTAGGATAGAGAGAGACGCAACATAGGTCACGTTGAGCAGTAAAACTCTCGAAAAACCTTTTGGCTCTTACAACCAAATTGGCACAGATGGATAGACCGAGTTCGTAGAGTTCTCTCTCTCTCTCTCTCTTTTACTCTGTCTCATTCCTCTTTCTGTCTCTCTCACTCTCTCTCTCTCTTTTACTCTGTCTCTTTCCTCTTTCTGTCTTTCTCTCTCATTCAATTCTCTTCTCAATGTTCTCTATGGGCGCCGCCCTTTTGATCTGGATAAGTTCTTCAGCATTCAGATCGCGGGGGCGGGTAGTGTGGTGGTAGCGGCTGGGGTGCGGGGAGCGCCGGGTGGTGGTTCGGGTCCGGGCGGGAGCAAAAATCCCAATTCCAATTCCAGATGCAACGACGACGACGCCAACATGATTCCAAAAACCAGGTTAGCCAGTTTTTCGACTTTTGCTGCTTTTGTTTTACATGCAATAACATTATTGTGAAGGTCAAATGTTACGCTCCACGTAACATCCTTCTCTGTGTGAGGTTACAGCACGCAATAAATATTTCTCCACTCTTTAGCATTCAAAGTAGGAAGTTAGTTTTAGTTTGTCAATTAACAAGGACATTTGCTGATAGAGTCGGAGAAAAGAGCAAAATGGTCAGTGATGGTTTTTTTTAGAGAATGAGAAAGAAAGAAGAGAAACAGAGATCGAGAGAGAAAATTGAGAGAGTTCAAAGTAGGGAAGTGAGCAGAATGCATCACATTTATATTAACATTTCATGGATTTCACTTCGCATACTAGACTCACAACGATATCTACGCGGATTTCCGAAGCGAAGCTTTAGAAAGAAAGCTCCGATTCTAGGTCTAACAATACAAAAAGCAGTTTGCGTTATGTAGCACGTTGTATTCGTCCTAGAGGAGCGAACAAATTTGACAGAATTGTCGGTGAGGAATTGGTATGGAATGTTTACAAATTTCGCAGCGAGGAAAAGCAACTAGCGAGAGAGATGGAGAGAGAGAGAGAGAGAGAGAGAGAGAGAGAGAGAGAGAAACAGAGAGGAAGGGAGAGGGGGAGAAGAGAGGAGAGTGGAGAGAGAAAGATGCAGAGTCCGATAAATGGCAGTGAGAGGAAGAAAGAGAGAGAGAGAGAGAGAGAGAGAGAGAGAGAGAGGCGGGGACAATTAATCGCTGCAACCTGCCCTCCTATCATTTAGGAAACTCCGACTGATTAGGCCCACGTGATGGCTGTCCACTTGGACACATTAAACTCGTTGGCTAACTGATAAGTCCAGAACTGATAATGCGCTCACAGGAAAACATTACATTTACTGGCAGCGGCCCTTATTGCTATTTGTAGCTTATTAAGCAAAATAATAGTAAAAATTTCTTGATCAGAGTTTCTGCAAATTGTTTATTTATTTAAAAAAAATTGACACGATCATTTTCATTCATTCATCAAAAGTACACAGTTCAAGGGTGGTACTTTGAAATAAAAATAGAGACCGCAGATGATTTTCCCAAACCGCTTGAAAATGTAAATGAGGACTGATTTTGGGGAGTTTAGGTGATCAGAAAACGATTTCTACAATCAGAATCTCACGAAAGTTTGAAATTATCTAACAAAAACGCCTTTAAAAAATGAGAATTCCTGGGGAAGATGGGCCTCCTACAGTAAGCCCGTCCACGTATCTCAATGTGCCAAACGGAGTTCGGCTGGTCAGATGCTCGAACCAGACGATAGTAGTTGTGCTCGATAAATTTAATTCCTATTAATTTTCCATTCTTTTGCTTTTTTAAATCTAATTTTATATCCGGCTAATCTCCATGATCATTCTTCTAAGTGGTTTCACACCCTCAAATCGCCTCTATCGAAGTGGTTAATTATTTCGACTAAAAAATAACCACATAATCAACGACAATTCACTATCGCCTCGCAGAATCTCGGTCATAGTTTACATAGGTATACTGGCGGATGTCTTCTATCATAAAATGATGTTTAAAAATCCCGAGGACATCTGGGATACATATTAAATCATTATAAGTGGGAGAAACCATGAAGTGATAATTTTGTTCGAGGAAAATTTTTCGTGTTTGCTCGCAATATACGAACAAAAAAAATCAGTGTACTGAATCCAGATTGGCTTTAAGTATAATCTCTCTTCAAGATGCGATCAGGGAATACCGATAAACGAAATAGAACGAAAAAATGAGCTTGCACCTGTTTCAGCTAGAAACTATCTATCAATGATATCTCCTTATCGCCCCGCAGAAATTCGACAAGAAACCGCCTAGCTATCACACAACATGCCATCTAATATTAAATTAAAATAAGAATCCCCGAGCTTGCGGATGAACCAAATTATAGTTGAAAAACTGAAAAAGCCAAGCTCACGGAAAAAAGCTTCTAATGAGGTTTTTTCAGCGTAGTGCCCGTGTATGCAAGGCAGAATAGTTTGAAAATTTGAAAAACCTTCCTTTAAAATATTGACAAAAAGATTCTTGACAAGTTTACCGACAAACTGCAAAAAAGAATAAAAAGTTATAGAACAAGCTCTCTTAAAAAATTTGAATTTATCAGTCCGAACGTGAAAAATTCTGCTAATTCAGTTACGGTAGGTTGACCCAGTTTTGTGTTATGTCATTCTTTCACTCTGCGGTCTCTAAATAAAAAGTGGATTTATTTCTCGTTCCAACCTTGATAGATTTCAACGTCGTCGTCTGAGATATCCTCAGCCTTTAGTAGTCGTATTCGATCGTCGCCAAGCATCTGAACAGGATTCAGACGATTACGTTGTTCTCAGTTGAAAGCGGAGTAATTCGTGGCATGGCTCATCCAACGCAATCAATTTCACTTTTTTTTTTAAATTGATGATCTGTTCAATAAGAATGTTCATCGAAGACTATTGATGGACATCTAGCATCTGTCACGGTTTTGTTCGCGCTTTTCTGTTCCTTCTCTCTCTCACATACATATCTTCCACGTTCATTATAGAAGAAAGGCAGACAAAAGTATCAATAATGACACATCATTGGCACATACGTATATGTACATACATACATATGTATGTCGCAAAGAAAAACATTTAGAAAAAGTTATGTTCATTTAAAAATCAACATTTGATAGCGGAGACTCTTCAAAGTAGAAAAAAAGAACTGAAGGAATGCAATAATCGAGATTCAAAGTCCATTGAAGCTTTTATGAAGTGCTGACAATGCCCGCTCTTCGATCGCTTCTCTATGTTTTTCTTTCTTTCGTCCACACACTCTCTCACTTTTACTCTCTCTCCCCCCTCTCTTTCTCTTTTCTCTCTCTCTCTCTTTCTCCTCACTTTTCACTACCTAACACCGTCTCTCCTTCTCTCTCTCTCTCTCTCATTCTCCCTTTCTCTCTCTCGTCATATCTGCCACTCTGATTCTAGCCCTTTTTTTATTTCACAGTCTCTCACTACATAGAGCGAGCGTTCCTATTTAGCGAAACTCTTGGGCAATCGAAAAGGTTCTGAGCCTTTGAAACTCTCACCTCTGTTGCCCATTTCGATAACGAACGCACGAGGAAGAAATAGTGAAACGAATTGGGAGGAAGAGATCGGCGAGGGAGGAAGAGAGAGAAAGAAAGAGATTGAGAGAGACAGAACAAGTAAGAGAGAGAGATGTGTATGTAGAGAGCGAGAACAAAGAAGAGTGGGAAGAAACTTTGCATACAAACATATGAAGCCAGACATGGTGTTATGCAACAGGTCTTCCTTCCTTCGTTCCGTTATTAGTGCAAAAAGATGTTCGTGAGAGATACGAACGCCATTTCTAGTCAAAGTTTTCGACGCGAAACGAGAGAAAGCTACCAAAACAAGAATGAAAGGCTCCTCGTTCCTCTCCGTTTCCCATCAATTCCAACACTCTTGTGATATTGCCACGACTCAGGCTTGAATGGAACTCTCTTGCCATATTTGATGGTTTTGGAAGAGCAGAGAGATGAAGTGTGCAGTACGTGGTTTGCAGTTCGTCTCTTCTAATTGAATTTTATTTTCAATCATTTATAAAGCTCTTGTCAAGTTGATTCAAATTGTCTTGAAATTTTTGGCTATCCAAATCTTTGAAATTATATTGATCGAACATATTTATAAATAAGATGTATGTAATTCGTGCGCTGTGAACGAAAGAAGCAATGCTGACTAATAGACAAGGAACAAAGAGACATGTTTAAATGGCATACGAGCATCGCTCTTACTTCTTCACAACGGAAGAGTGAAAGGAATACTCATTGCACTCATCAAGCAGGCAGAAATCATTTTTCATTTCATTTCTTTTTAGCAGAAACTTATTTTGCTGTCAAAATCCTCCAATCAACTTGTTTATAAACTGATAGGAACGATTGCACAATATTAACCCTTCAGTGAACAAATATGTCCGAGTCCCTAAACAATTCAAATATCAATGCCGGTGATGCATTGCATCCACCACACTCAGAGATCTCCTACACTTCCTTCTTTCTCGGCATCTTTGCAACCATCAGGTTCATTTCCTCTCTTTCTTAGCGATTACTTGACTTACACCTGCTCATTTCATGTTCCAGCAAGATTCTAGACTAGATACTATCGTAATTTTGAATTCTAACAACAACACTGTTGCCATCTCATTCAGACTTTTTTTTGCTCTACACGGATAACTAGTTTTTTGTCATTGCCAGTGTCGTCGCTGTATTCATCTGCCTCGCTGCAGCTGTGTGGTGGTTCCGCACTGCAGAGAGGCACGCCAGACGATATCAGATGACCCAGCCAACCGAGCAATGGCCGATGCAACGAATTGGCGAGGTTTCACTCAGATTGAGAGAGAGATAGCGAGAGAGAAAGAGAAAGAGAAGGAGATTGAGAGAGAGAAAGAGGTAGTAAAAGGGAGATGGATAGAAGAGAGAGGTTGATTAAGAGAGAAAGAAAAAGAGAGAGAGAGAAAGAGCAAGATGGAGATGGAGAGAGAGAGGGAGATGTAGAGAGAGAGAGAGATTGAGAAGGAGAGAGAGATGTAGAGAGAGGGAGAGAGAGAGAGACAGAAGGCACTGCAGATTCTATGGGGGGTGCAAGATGAAGAGTGGCAGACGGCGATAATAGATGATTTACTTTTAATCAAGAAATTAAATGGAAAACTTACAAAAATTATCATATTTATATTCATACGCTTAATGATGTTCTCTTTTAAAAGTACGCGCTGCCGAAGCGACCGGCCGAGCTGGACGACATGCTGAAGCTGTGGGCACTCGCGATGACGCGAGTGCCCAGCGGGCCAGAGCAACAGCCCGTCTACGCCCTCCCTCATCTTCATGGCGGCGATCTCGCCCCTCCGAACCCGGTCGGCAACCGACCCGTCTCCCGCTGCCCGTCCTACAACACGGCTTCTTCCTCTGCAACATCTTCATCCTCTATTTCTGCACTCCCTGAGCAAGAAGTACAGCCAAGTAGCAATCCAGTTGGGGCAATTCCTTCAGTTTAAAATAAACATGTCTCCGCCTTGGCATTGAGCCAACTTTGTAGTATTAATACTTATGTACGAACAAATAAAGGAACGCTCTTAAAACTCGGAATTCTCGTTTTTTTTTTACAAAACTTCCTCAAAGAAGGACATGCTTGAATAAAATTTTCAGAGTTGTTTCTTTATTCTGTTGGACTTCCAGTAGCAGAATATTGGTTCAACTGATCCACAAACGAGCGCGAAAATGTATTTAAAATAAACTTTTAAAACTACAATGCGAACAAAACAAGATCCTGAGTGGAGAGAGGGATTCCCGTGGTCACAGCAAAGATGCACACAGAAAAAAATGTGACGCTCATTTAATGTTCCATCCAAAATTGTGACCAAAAATGTGACACGCAAGCGGCCGCCGAAGAGAATTGTGACACCGGATGTCACATTTTGGTGGCAAGGGGGGATGATGCGGTGCGAGAACAGAAAATGTGACATTGTACCACTTTCGACCATGTTTAAAAAAATATTCGGAATCATCATTTGAACGGAACGTTTAATTTTCAAAAGAAAATCTCGGGTTAACAAACACTTAAAACTTATCCTTTTGTTTATCTCATATTTGTAGTATTGAATAGCTTTGTGATATGATATTTATAACGTCTAAGCGTACCGATTCTGCTCTTTTGTTTCAGTTTGAAAACGGGAGTCATCCCGGGCCGCGTAGAAGCTGCTACTTTGCGCCCGCGAGGAATGACTGAAGACTTTGCTGCTAATAGTAAGTAATTTAAACGTTTAACTGATTCATCCCGCTTCTGGGAGTAAAAAGCTGATTTGTCAATGTTGATTCATGCAAGTTTCTATCGCAATTTTTATGCTTTACAAGTACTTTCGTCATTCTTTTCTACCGAATGAGTAATAATATTTGCATTATTAAATATGTTGAATATATCCTTTATTATCAGGTCGCTCTTGTTGTCAACGACGCGGGCCGCCAGACAACATGTCAAGGGCATGACTGGCGCCGGAATCCGCCGTCGACTTCACCGCATCGGAACAAGGTTGGTCCTACTTTCCGCCCCTTACCAAAAAAACCACCTTATAGTCCTTGTTTCCATTTTGCTTTTTTTATTTCGCAAATTCTTGCCTTCAAACTAATTTAGCTCCTCCTGGATGGAATTTGTTTTCCTGAAAAAAAAATCCGCCTTATAGTCCGTCTTTTCCATTTCCTTTAACAAGACTTGTTTCCATGTACCGTACTCATTGAGATTACTGTAGTCCAAAATTCCCTGGCTTAACCTGGTTCTTTTTTATTCCCCCCCCCAATTAGTTTCCTTTTGTCGGTTTTCTTATAAATTGTTGCTTATTTCAGCGTCTGCTCGATGAAGAGGACCGGAGTCCACAGGGAGACGAGTGGGCGGCGAACTCGTGAGGGAGTTCGTCTTCTTCAGGTGCCGCCTTCCTTCCCTTCTTCGAAAGGTGCGACTTATTCTTTTTATGTTCCCTTGGGATTTTTTTTAATCATTTATTTTCTAAAAAAAAAGGTTCTATCGCGTACCTTCCCCAACCTATATTATTTTGTCAGGAAATTAGATCATGGGAAAAAAGATTCTGTCGATTTGACAGTACCCACGCTTGTTTTGGGCCTCCCCGAAGCCCTACCTCACCATGTTTTTGAGTATCAAATAGCAATCCCACCCTGGTTTCCGGGTCCAATAGCGAGCTCGTGAGGGCGTTCGGCTTCTTCTCCCTCCGCCTTCCTTCCCATCTGAGAAAAGGTACGACATATTCCTTCTATGTTACTATAACGTTTTTTAATCATATTATTTTCTAAAATAAAGCTTTTTTGTGCGTTCCTTCTCCAACCGGTATTATTCTGTCACGAAATTAGATAGATTTGTGATAGGAATGAACTTTATTTCACTGTTAAGTGGGGTAAACTTTTTTAGAAAAGTACTTTTGCTGACCAAGGGTTTTTTTGGTATGAAGAACTAATGATATATAAAGGAGGTAAAATCTAATTCAGGAGTGGATGGAAGTGGCCCCGGCCCTCAGCTTCTTTGCTGGCGCCTTCGATAACGCTCGGGCCTGGTGGCGGCGGGCCTGGCTGCGCGCCTTTGTGAGTATTTTTTTATGGTAACGTATATTGTATACAACAGGCTACTTCTGTTAATGTATTCCTGATTATCCAATATTTTGTTTCAATTGAAAAATCTAAGTTATAATAGGAATAATAGTTGGAAGCAGTGTCAGCGTACGACACGCAGTCTGTCTAGCTACCTATCTCTAGTAGCCTTCTCTACCTTCTCTCTCTTTCTCTCTCTCTCTCTCTCTCTCTCTCTCTCTCTTTCTCTTTCCAGTAAGCGCCGTCCACCAGCCGACATCCCCGATGACTCGATCATAGTGCGCGGGATGGGCGAGCCCTTCTTCACGCCGCCCTCCCGGCCTCGCAAGCGCAAGTAGGACTTGGCACCGATGGGCGCAGCTGGGTCGAGCGCATCCGCACTCCGGAGCCCTTATCAAGAGATGCAGGGCTCATCTACCGCAATTTGGAGGCCATTATGGCCGAATAGAGGCCAATCTGTTCTCATTAGATCACAGTTTCTTGTTGACTCTTACATTTCAAAATTTTCTTTTGCTTGAGTTTATTTCACTTGAGAACATTCTTTCATCTTTGTAAAAGTTTCTTTCATTTTATAACTTGCTTTCATGTTAGAAGTTTCTTTCATTTTAGAACAATCGAATTTTCATTTCCAAGATTCCTAAGACCAAATTCTTCTTTACAAGGCGCTGTTATCTTGTAAGTGTGTTTACATGTTATTGTTTTCTTGTGAATGTGTTAAGTTGTTGCTGTAATCTTTTGAAGGTTTCGTTAATGTAATGAATGCTCCTTTTAGTTATTAAATGCCAGTGGCATGCATAATATTGCATTAAATGAATCAATAATTCGAAGAATGGATGAAGGGGGAGGGAGAGAAAAAGGGGCGGAGCTAACGGTGGGGGGATGTCACAATTTATGTGCTGCCGCCTAATTATGACATGCAATGTCACATTTTTGCTGGGATACGTTGCCCTCCACCGCTCGAAAATTGTGACATGGCGCGTCACATTTCTGTTTCACTGGAGGTCACAATTTTTTGAAACATAAATTGTGACATGGGGTGGAACACTATTGTACTGGCGTAAAATCGGTACATTATTGTGACATCAAATTGTGACATCCCGTGTCACATCGTTTTCTGTGTGTGCCACCAGAAGGAATCCGCTGGTCGGATAGCATAATCAGGCGAACGCTGCCGAAGTTTATCTCCAATCTGCGACTTCTTTGAATGCTATTTTTATACAGATCTCTCATTTGTATACATCAGAGGGAGAGACATGCGAATGCAGAGCGAGACTGATTGTTAGAGAACGAGAGATAGAAGAGGGTGAGAGAGAGAGAGAAAGAAGAGAAGAGGGAGAGAGGGAGAACTAGAGGGAGAGAGGAGAGGGAGAGTGAGCGAGAACGAGAGGGAGAAAGACAGATCGAATGTGTATAGAAGGAGAGGAAGGGAGAGGGAGAGAGAGAGAGAGAGAGAGAGAGAACGAGTAGGAGAGCGAGACAGAACGGTGAGAATACCGTGGTCTTGCAATCGAGCAATCGGTCAATCCTGAATAAACTACTCGAATTTCAAATTCTCGTGTTTTTTTTTGTCGATTTTCCGCCCTCGTAATCATCAAACTTATGAAGTGATGGCATCGCTGGAGATGAAGAGAGAAAAGTGGGCCCCGTGCTCTTCCTCCTCCTGCTCTCCTCCTCTGCCACGCTCTGCCTACGGCTGCTTCCTTCCCCGTTATTATTATTACTTCACTAGTAACAAGGGATTTCATTGCTATTTCTAACGTTTAATTATGATGTGAACATTATTCATGTCAGACTTCAGCGTTACAACCAACACGAAACCACAAGACGAAGAAAATGGCGCATTGCAAGCATTTTGCATCATAATCTTGAAATGATATGAGATTCATTTCCAATAATTATCGTAAACTCCAAGAGTAGGAGTTGTATATCAATGGCAATTATTAAGATGAAAAAGCAAGAAAGATGCTTTTACTTTCTCGCCAAACGACTCCACACTCCTTCGCATCGAGTTGCCACGCAAGCTCGCGAGTCACCCGTCCTGCGGCCAACTTCCTCTCATCCGTCATGGTTGTCAGCCAATTTTGAGACGCTCGTTCGCACTTTTGAGCTGCTTGCTCTTTCTAACCTTTCTTTTCTCTTTATTCTTTGCTGCCCCTGTTTTTGATTTGGCGAATCGTTTTGCAGCGATCTCTATTAAATGTGCTTTTCTTTCTGCTTTGATACATGATGTTAGCTGCGTGTTCAATATAGCCAGAGTTATTTTTGTCTTCGCTTTTGTCGGTTGGTGTTGCGGGGAGAGTTCCCAGGATGAAAGCCTAGGGTACTTCGATGCCCCCGGGGAAGGACTCCGGCCCTATCCTCAGCTTTGTCCTTTCATATGGCCGTCGACTTTGTCGACACCCTTAATAGCTCCCTTACCCTTCGCCGCCGCCGTCATTTCCCTTCCAATTTTAATTATTTCTTAATGTCGTCCTTTTGTTTGTCCGTCCGTTTTATTATTATTTTTTGTACCAGTCAATTAAATGAACATTAAATGTGGCATGATTGCAAGATCTTTTTTCGTCATGAGGCAGTGTGACGCAGTGATATTGTCCGAAGGCATCGATGTTGGGTACCTCCACGTACCCCTACCATTTGGAGATCGAAACCATCCGGGAACCTCTACGACCACTAGCATCAGGGGACGTCGGTCCACAATTCATGGAAGACCGAGGAGGGGAGAGGGGGGGGGGGAGATAACTGTGAGTTGGAGGTGTCACTGCTCTATATTTAACGTCATCTACGACTCTAGAATGAATTATGAGATGACTCTCGAATGCGTGATGAAATACTTTCTGATTTGTTACTATTTTATTAATTACTTTTAGCGCCAGAAAGAAATACCGCTGTTCCATTCATTTATTGCTTTTCACTCTCACCAATTTTGGTTGCATATTAATTGTTCTTATTTGATTGTTTCATTGATGCTAGTGCATCATTCATCTCTTTTGCCTCGCTTCCCCTTCTCTCTCTCTATCCCGTCGCGCTCTCTCTCTCTCTCTCTGCCTGTCTCTCTCTCTCTCTCTTCTCTCTCTTGCTCTCTCTCACACACGCTATCATGTCGTGCATTCACACAGAAAAAAAAGTTATGCTCTTAATAAGTTATGCTAGCAAAGTAGCGTGGACAAGTTACGTGGAGCAAAACATGTCAAGTGTTTGCCCTCTACGACGTCGTCGTCTCCTAAGAGTCAAAACGTAACTTTTTAAGTGAACCGCTGTAAGATACGTGGGGCTATACTTAATATGAGGCAACACAAAATAAGTTATGCTCGACCGAATGGCTCCACTCCTCAAAGAAAGGCAAGATACGTGGAGCGTAACTTATCTGAATGAAAGAAAAGTTACGATCTCATCACGAAGTAGCGATCTCGTCCGATCTGGCAAGTTGGGCAACGTCGAGCGGAGACACTTTGGGGTTGACATTCACATGCGAGCAAAAGTCCTCGAAAAAACTTTTTGTGCACTTTTACATATTTTACATTATTTTGTTTTCGTGCCACATAATAAAATGTACATTATTCCGTATTTTTTTCAGCTGTTTCTTTCTCTACGATTGTAATTGTCTTGAAATAAAAGCGTCCGTCAGTCGCGCTTTAATTGCAGACGCTGCCTCTGCCGTGAATTCGCCAGGCTGATTGCGAATTCTCACTAGGATCACACTATAAATGCGGCAAAAGCGGGCGAAAATGTTTTTCTCGCAGAGAACGTTTGTCGGTTCGAACAATGCAGCCGTGGAGATGCACGTCCGTCAGGTCCAGCAGAGAATGAAGCGGGACGGCCTTTATGCTCCACGAATCTACACCAGGCCGACCAAGTATCCCGAGAGTGTCGTGCCTGAGAGTCAAGCACAGCTCAGTGATATAGCTCTGCCTCCTTCAGCTCTTTTCGAAGGCAAAGTACCGACAGCTCAGCCGCTCAACACAAATCTTCGTTCAATTCGAGGTATCTTTCCCGTTTAATATCCTTTAATATTTATTTCCTTTTTGTTTATTCTAAAACGTTTTGATCATAATTTAATCTTATTTTATTTTATTTTTTTTTTTGCCCAGGATGAGCACACCGTCACGGGAGTCATGTCTCGCCTAGCGTCTTCTGGCATAACTCAACCCGTGCTGGTGGCGTATGGCGACTCCAACCGAGACTTCGCGGTCATCATCGAGGATGTCGATGTAACGGTATGCAAAGTCATCTTTTTATTCGAAGGAAATTAGAGAAAACATATGTGCGGAGAAGAAAAGAGAGAGAGAGAGAGAGAGAGAGAGAGAGAGAGAGGAGAGAGAATACTTTCAAAGCAGACCGGCTTCAGGTGGAAAGCAAATGCAAGAAAATAATTTTTTTCACTTTATTGTATCGAACAAGGCCCTTTTCAAGGTCCGAGGTGGATTCGTACAAGGACTACTGACTCTCATCGCTTCATACTGGCTGTTCAACCTCAAGTTTCCGGCTCCGGTTGCCACGGCACTCGGACTCCTCTCGCACATGGTTGGAGTCACCAGCAACAACAAACTGACGAATGATGCAGCAAGAATCTTCAGGGAGCTCAATTTGGAGTAGTGCACCATTTTTTTTCAAGATTAGATTTATTCTGAATAGATTACTTTGAATATTCTGTGCGATTGAACTCTTTTTCTTTTCCTTTATTTGCTAATTAATATACTCGATTTTTCTTGTGAATGTTTTCCGATTTAGATGGAAGTTATCTTTATATATATATTTCTGAAGTGGAATTTCTTGTGCATTATTTCTTTCTCCATATTATAGGTAAAAATTTCCTATTTGTAGACTTTACTTGTTACATATCTTGAAAAGCCCGTTTAGACTGTTAAAGTTGCTTCAGATTAGTTGCGTAATGAAATAATGATGCTGTTCTAAAGTGTTGAAGGACATACACATGCAAATCGATTAACAGATGAATCAGAAGTGAAAGAGAATAGGATGCAAATGCACGCAAATGAACCTAGACAGGCATGTACCTGTGGAGAGAGAGAGAGAGAGAGAGAGAGAGAGAGAGAGAGAAGAGAGAGAGTGAAGGGAGAGAGAGAGGAGAGAGAAGAAAGGGAGAGAGGGAAAGAAACAAGAATGAAAGGAAGAAGGAAAGAGAGGGAGAGAACATGAGAAAGCATGTACAACTCAATTTCTATTTCGCAGCGTTAGATAGCGGGGCCAAATTATTTTGTTCTCAGACCTCGGATGTGGTTCAGAATTACTTTTATACAACATTAAATAGCTTAAAAAACCGCCTTTTTCTGTAGAACAATGTAGGATAGAGAGAGACGCAACTTACGGGCTCTCTCTAAGTGATTTTCTCAAAAGAAACGCAAAAAAGGGCATATTTTTGTTCTGAGACCTCGAGTGCAGAAATCGTTCAGACTTATTTTTATACAACATTAAATAGCTCTAAAGAACCGCCTTTTTCTGTAGAACAATGTAGGATAGAGAGAGACGCAACATAAGTCACTTTGAGCAGTAAAACTCTCGAAAAAACCTTTTGGCTCTTACAACCAAATTGGCACAGATGTAGAGACCGAGTTCGTAGAGTTCTCTCTCTCTCTCTCTCTCTTTCTCTCTTTTACTCTGTCTCTTTCGTCTTTCTGTCTCTCTCTCTCTCCCCATTCTCTTCGCAACGTTCTCTATGGGCGCCGCCATTTTCATTTGGATATGTTCTTCAACATTCAGTTCGCTAGGGCGGGTAGTGTGGTGGTAGTGGCTTGGCTGTTGGGTGCGAGGGGTGGTGGTTCGGTGTAGGTCGGGTGAAAATTTCTCTCTCTGTCTCTCTCCTTCTACTTCCAGATCCCAAGACGACGGCACAGCGACATCGGACGATCACAGGTCAGTTCTATGCACTTTTGCCATATTTATAATTAGGTTTTCATTCATATTTTATAATAATAATGTGTTTTATTAGATAAATATACATACAAATAATATACATAAAATTCATTTTGTCCATAATTCTAACCGCCTGTCTGGCGCAATGGGAACGTTACTTTTTTGCATCGGCAAATAAGTTACGCCCCACGTATCTTGTGGGCCTGCGCACCCTGCCGTCGCAATGGCGAGAACATAACTTTTATGTTACGCCCCACGTATCTTGTGAGCATGCACATTGTAAGTAACGTCCAGAACCACTTAATTTGTTCCGGAGGATTGTAACCGCTTATAAGTTAAGGTCGAAAGTTACGCTCCACGTAACTCCCTTTTCTGTGTGTTCTTGCTACTTGCTGCATGGATTACTGTATCCTGGATGACTGTATCTCTTTCGCTTCTTCTCGTTATCTCTGACTGTCTCTCTCTCTCCCTCCCAAATCTCTCTGTTTCTCTCTCTCTCTCGTTCTCTCGCTCTCTCGCTCTCTCACTCACTCTCTCTCATCCATACCTGCTTCACCAACGCGTCCTTACCTTCTTCCTCTAGCGCACTGTCTTGATTAGCCTTGCCGTTCGTTCCTCGTTGAACCTGCAGAGCGCAACAATATGGCTCTAGATAGGAAGTAGCAAATTTTTTGAATAAGAAAAAATTTGTTTTAAAAGAATTTCACAAATTTAATTAGTTTGAGAGGAAGCTAACCATAAACTTACTAATTTCCTTTCAAGTATATCGATACTCACAACCTCATCGTGAACCAGCTTCTCTTCCCTGACCGAGACGAGGGAGGGTGTGCCAGGCACGAGAAGGGCGGGGCCAGATTGACCATCCAGGCAAAGTCGAGGAGGTCAGTGCAGAGGAATGGAAAGAGAGACGCAAGATGGCACGAATTTACGGGCGAATAGGACCATTTTAAATGCTTGGTTATTTAGCAGGATACCAGGAGAACGAAGTTGTAGATGTTCTTCTCTGATAAAGTATTTCAAATAATAAGTCCTCGTGTATAATTTTTAGATTTTTAAATTTAAATTTTTTTGAATTAATTTTTATAATTATTTTTTTTATCAATGAATGATTATGTAATAGTTATAAAAATATGAATATATGAAAAGGTTACGTTCAGATCAAGAAAATTTAGTTCGACTTCCACGTGAGGCGCCTGCCACTGCACGAGAAGGAAGACCACGGGCTCAAGACGTTCAGCAGACATCTCTTCCAGCCATTCGAATCGGACTGAGACCCCCCTCCCACGGTCCTTCAGAGCATAAGAAAACGCGCGGTCTAATTCTGTTAGGAAAGTGTCCCATCGCGTGACTGTTTCACGCGTTGCGGACCTAACAGGCGCTCGTGTTTCCTGCTTACACTGCGTAGCAGCCCACTATGCTACAGCATTAGGATGCACCTTCCCGCCAATTTTTGGTTTCATACATATCGCGACTTTGCTTAGCAGCCCTATATGAATTTGAACATGCCGCGCGGTTTGAATGGCCGTGCCTCCCCTCCCCCTTCATTCTCGTTGGGCCCCAGCATCTGCTCCGTCCCTACTTCTCTTGCCAAGCTTATCAAGTATAAAGGTCAGACAACTTGAGCCTTGTTGCCTTTGTGGGCATTTGGTGTTCATAGAATCGGGGTTGGTCTTGTCGGTTGGTCTTGTCGCCTTTCAGTGTTTTTTATTCATGCCTACTTCTAATTGTAAGGGAAGACAATAATTTATGTAAAAAGTTCAAAAAGCACAGCAATTCAAAAAGAACAAGTCCATCTGCGATGGAAAATTTAAAATTCACTGGTAGGTGGGAAACCGGGAATCGGGTATATATCGGAGGAATACTAAGGCGATCTGAAAGAATGACATCTATAGTAAGCAGCAGATGGAAAACTTCAATAAATAAGGTTTAGTAATCGAGCAAAGAAACTATAAAAGAGCGTTAGCTGTGTGCATTTTGAGTGGTCAGTTCTTATTTTTTTGGCGGAGCTGCGCGGCCGTCGAATCGGCAAGAGTTGGCAAGGTTGATTACCTGCCGTCAATGGCAGCCTGAGTAGGTACGCAGATAAGACTTTTGAAAAGCAAAATATATCACCACACTAATTTTAATTAACAAGTTTGTGCAAAAAATTTCCTTTTTTTTAAGTTTTAGCGCGCTGACGACAGACATTCTCATGCAGGACGAGCCATGCTCTACTCACGCAGACCATGGCTTCGCCACAGGCCGAGCCGGGCCTGTTGCATCTCTCCTTCTCTCCCTCTCTCCCTCTCTCTTTCTCTCCCTCTCTCCCTCTCTCTTTCTCTCCCTCTTTCCTTCTCTCCCTCTCTCCTTACTCCCTTTCTCCTTCTCTCCTACTCTCCTTCTCTCCAACTCTCCTCTCTCCAACTCTCCCACTTTTACTCTTTCCATCTCTCCTTCTCTCACTCTCTCCTTCTCTCCATCTGTTCCTCTCTCGTTCTCTGACTCTTTCCTTCTCTTCCTCTCGCCTCTCCTTCTCCCACTCTCTCCCTCTCTCCATCTCCACCTCTTCCTTCTCTTCCTCACCTCCTCTCCTGCCAAGAGAGAGAGAAGAGAAAACTGTCACACTCTCGCGCAATCCTCAATACTTTTCTCGTTTATTAGCAGCCGCTTAAAAGGAAAGCCAACCATTCCATCTCTTGCCGTTTCGCCTGACGAATCGATTCCTGGAGATCTTGAGAAGGCCGTACTGTTTGATCACCAGTGCGGCCTTCCTATGATCTCCAGTGAATCGATTCAGGCGAAATGGTAAGAGAGTGGAAGCGTCTCCGTTCCTCAATTCTCCGTCTCTCTCTCTCTCTCTCTCTCTCTCTCTCTCTCACTCTCCGCATACGCGCTTCCGCATTTTGACTAGAGCCGTTCTTTCCTGCGCCTCACCACAGATTCTTCTTCCTTGCAACGTACATACATTAGACTATGGGCATTTTCTACTGCGCATACTATCCTTCTCAATGTCTGCTTCTCTCTCCCTCTCTTTCAAAGAAAAGCCATTCCGTCTCTTTCCGTTTCGCCTAGTGAATCGATTTCTGGAGATATTGAGGAGGCTGAACTGATTTGCCACTAGTTTGGCCTTCTCAAGAACTCCGGAAACATCTACCTTTCTTCCCACCTCTCTCTCTTACACACACTCTCCTTCTCTCACTCTCCTCGCTCCCTGTCTTCCTTCTCTCTCTCTCTCTCTCTCTCTCTCTCTCTCTCTCTCTGTCTCTCCTTCTCTCCCTCTCTTCCTACCTCTCTCTTTCTCTCTCTCACTCTTCTTCTTTCCCTCTCCCTTAACCAAGTCACGAATGAATTTTTTCCATGTGCAGTTGGAAATTCCACACATAAATATTCGTAGTGTAAAGCATTACCACAGCATCAGTTATTTGCCTCTGCAGAGAATTGCCACAAGAAGAGGATGCGCTTCTCGCATGCGAGGCACTCCAATGTACATACATCGGATGTAGACCAGGAATGTACAAGGATCACAGAAAAAATCGGGCATGACCCGTCTACAATGTCCGTTTTTGGCACCAAAAAGGAAGCGAAAAAATCAAGATATTTCCATCAGAATCAGTCCTGCCTATATTCAGTTTAAAAACGGAGAGATAGATAGTTGGCGCTTGCAAGATACTAAGATGTACATACAGTTCCTAGATCTAGCGCAGAATATACAAGGGTAGAACAAAAAATCGGGCATGACCCGTCTACAATGTCCGTTTTTGGCACCAAAAAGGAAGCGCAAAAATCAAGATATTTCAATCAGAATCAGTCCTGCCTATATTCAGTTTAAAAACGGAGAGATAGATAGTTGGCGCTTGCAAGATACTAAGATGTACATACAGTTCCTAGATCTAGCGCAGAATATACAAGGGTAGATCAAAAAATCGGGCATGACCCGTCTACAATGTCCGTTTTTGGCACCAAAAAGGAAGCGCAAAAATCAAGATATTTCAATCAGAATCAGTCCTGCCCAGGGATGATCAAAGCGGCCAGCCTGTTGCTAATTTGGCGGGCCCGGGCCGAGATTTTGAAAATAGGGCCCGGCCCGCTTACCCCTAGGGCCCGGCCCGGCCCGCGGGACAGCGGGCCGTACCTGGTTTTGACCATCCCTGGTCCTGCCTATATTCAGTTCAAAGAGGAATAACTATGTATGCAGTAGCGCATGCTAGAACTACAATGTACATAAAGATCGCAGATCTAGTCCCGAAAGGACAAGCTCTAAGCAAAAATTGAGAACGCCCCGTCTAGAAGGGTCGTTTTCGAGGAAAAATAACATAAGTATAAAAGAATTACGTTAGCTCAATATATTTACTAGGATCTTGTAGATATATTCGCGTTAGAGGTAACGGGCCATTACCTCTACTAAATGGGATCAAGTCCAGCGCAAAGATAACGAAGTCCAAGCATGCACATGCACAACAGTCGTCGTCGTTCTTCGTAGATATTGACTAGACATTTCTAATCTATCTATGATCTACTGATAACAAAAGCACTGACTGGCCGACAGAAAATCGACCCGTCGGGAAGAACTCTCTTGAAACACCAGATCGACGTGAAGAAGGGGGAAAGGGAGCATGCAAAGGGATTTCTGCCTGGCAACATGTTAAAGGAGGGACATTTATTAGCACAACATTCCCTCCCATCAGCCATCTTCAAATATATCATTTAAAATATTAAATTTTCGAGTAGATCCCTCAGCCAAAATCAAAAATAAAATTTTTTTTTGCATAATTTCCACCATATAAAATTTTAGTACATGAACTGTATGAAGGAAAAAATTGAACACACTCACTATAACAGAAACATTGAACAATCCATAACATAAGTTTTGCAATTAAATATCAGAAAAGTCGTAATACAAAGACTGACTTCAAAGCGCAGAAGAGAGAAGAAGTCGAGAAGAGAGGGGAAGGGGAAGCAAGCAAGCAGAAATCAAGCAATATACTCATTAAGCTACCCTGAAAAGAAGCGAAGCCATGCAAGCAAGCAAGGAAGGGATAGCAGACTTGCCCAAGGCCTGCTGTCCTGCTAAGAGGGCAGAGAGGGGAAAGGGGAATTCTTCTGTCGCGGTGATGAAGACGGCAGAGATCTGCTTCCACTTTCTCTCTCTCTCTCTCTCTCTCTCTCTCTCTCTCTCTCCTCGCTCTGTGAAGAAATGAGATCCGGTCGACGGAACGAGATGGTAGCACCCCCATCAGAGGTACTGCAAAAGATCGCGAATAACAGAGAATTAATAGTGTGTATATTGAAATAATTCTCCAAATTTCCAAAAAAATAAGAGAAAAGGAGACATTTGCAGTTGAAATCTCGACAAATAGAAGTTAAAAGTAGTGTCCAGGCGTGGTCATACACGGGTAAGACCACGCCCGGACACCACTCGTTGTTGACAAACACAGTTGCGGTGTTGGTGGCACTTCTTTTTTTAGAAAGGCCACCGCCGCCGCGATCCACAACGAGGGAGAGCGGGCGGGGATAAAAACGATACCTTGGCAGTTGTCCGTGTCGGTCTACTTCCTCTGTCTTGTCTCGATCGAGGCGAGAAGGGGCCGCCGGGCCGAGATGTTAGCTCACCATGAGACAAGCTGAAAAAGAAAGAACATTACATCGACATTAAAATATATAGCGTGGTATTGTGAAATTCACGAATTACGCAAATTTCGATATATAAAAAGTGAAATTTTAGTGCCCGGGCGTGGTCAAAAAGGCAGAAAATTCCGGTACGACCACGCGCGGAGATCATTTTTTGTCGCCTTACACAATGGCGGCGTTGGTGGCACTTTCGAAGAAAGCCAACCTAAGCCGCGACCAACAATAAAAAGAAAATTAGGGCGGGGCAAGAAAATTACCTGGGCATTTGTCCGTTGCGGCCTGGACACTCCCTCATGGCGCAGTGGAGGCGAGAAGAGGCCGGAGGGCTGAGATGGCTGTGCCCATGAGAGGAGCTGCAAAAAGAGCGAGAATTACAGAGAGAATAGTATTGATTGGGTGATGTTGCGAAAATTGACTAACTTCCTGTTAATTGTAGATAACAAATCTAGGTTCGCCATAAGTTTCTAATCCAAATAGTGTCCAATCTTAGTGTCCGGGCGTGGTCAAAACACAGGTATGACCGCGCGCGGATACCACTCACTCTCGGCTAACACAGCTGCGGCGTTGGTGGAACTTTTAAAGAATGTCCACCGCCGCCGCGATCCACAATGAGAAAGAGAGGGGGCGGGGTAATAAACATTACCTTGACGTCTGTTCCCGGCGCCCTGCGTTTCTCTTGGCTCGATGGAGGCGAGAAGGGACGGACGGGCCGAGCAGCGCCCCGTGAGACGAGCTGCAAAAGATCGAGAACCATAGAGAGAGTTAATAAAAAGTATCATTATTGAAATTCGTAATAAATAATGTTCGCTCGAAACTTCTATAAATAAAATAAGAGAAAAGAAACATTCGTAATTGATGTATACTTAATAAGGAAACATTTCCGTAATATAAATCATGAAATAATAATATTTATTAATTCATAGCATAATACTAAACTGTATTTGCCCACCTTATGGTAGCGGTTCTTGAGGAGGAGGGCGCGGGCCAGGCATACCAGTGGGCGTGGGCCGACACTGTAAAGGATTGGGATATATTAGAGAAGTGAGAGAGGGAAGAGAGAAAGAATGAGCGAACGAGAGAGGGAGAGAGAGAGACAAAGAGTGAAGGATAGAGATAATGGACAAGGGATAGTGCGAGAAAGAGAGAGAGAGAGAGAGAGAACAGAGAGGGGGAGGAACGGGGAAAAGGGAAGGAGAATGGAGAAGAGAATAAGGGAGAAGGAGATACAGAGGAGAGAGACAAAGAGAGCAAGAAAGAGAGAAAGAAAGAGAAAGACGAAGAGAGAGAGGCAGAGACAGATGTACAGGGAGAGAGAGAGGGAGAGAAAAGAGATGTGGGATGAACGAGGAAGAGGGAAGGAGAGGGAATGAGAGAGAAAGAGAGAGAGAGAGTGAAAGAGGGAAGTAGAGAATTGGACAAAGAATGGGAAAGAAAATAAGAGAGAGTGTGTGTGTGTGTGAGA